>JAODPA010104505.1:0-20634 GCA_025585075.1 Nepenthes mirabilis
TTTAAATTAACTTAATCAATAATTTAATAAAATTATACTCTCTAATATGTCAAATAATATTAAGAATGTTGTTTACATTTTAGCCTTTGTTTTAACCTCTGTCCTTTAACCAATGAAATTAGTGAATTTTGTCTTCAAATGAATGGATGGAGAAAGATATCCATGACCATGATCGTTTGAAATTACAACCAAGCAATCCAGATGCAACAAATACAAACCATCAAATTTTGAACTCTAAGAAATCAAATAAAAAATCTACTGCGGCATAAAGCTCCCATCCATGAATTCTCACTTACTCATGTTCCATTTTCGTTGATCTTCACTCTCTTCCATGGAGACTATCCTCTCTGCTCACTCTTACTATCCACTCCTCAATCACAAAACGTCATCACCCAGGGCTCTTCTCTCTCCCTCTGTACAACCCAGATCAACTTCTCTCCCTTCAAGAAAACCCGCCACTTCGAGCCTTAAAAAGCATCCTTCTCAATCGGAAAAGCCATCTTTTGCACTACCCAAGAACTGGTTTTCTCACATTCACCATGGAGCTGCAGCTCTTACTCTCTCTCTGGCACTCAGCTTTTGCCCAATTTCGGCCAGCGGAATTGCAGCTGCTTCCGAATTCGATGTTCTAAACGAAGGCCCACCAAAGGATTCATACGTCGTTGATGATGCCGGAGTGCTTAGCCGCATCACGAAATCTGATCTCAAGCGGTTGCTGTCGGATTTGGAGTCGAGAAAGAATTTCCACATTAATTTCGTTACCGTTCGCAAACTAACTGTAAGTTCAATTATTTCATGGCTTATCTGGTGAGACATTATGCAATGAACGATAATAATATCTGTAATCGGGAACGAAAATGGGTAATGAACACAGAAGATGATACTTAGTCTGTCAATGGTTTTATGTGGATCACTCATCACTAAATCGGCGGTTAATAGAATGAATTTCGGTAGTCAACAGCGTAACAGATCCTGAATGATTAAGCTTCTAACACAGGTTTTAGGTAGGAATTGTATCGAAGACGACTGGTCGTTGTGGCTTCGCTGTTAATAGGAAATCTAGTAGCCCTAGAATTTGGGCAGATTCCGCAGGTATTTCAAATATTATTTATGGCACTAGAATTAGTACTAGATCTCTCTGGTTTAGTAATTTGCCAACCGTCGTCACTGATAGCTGCTGTAATTGCCAACGGCTGTCTTTAAATCACGACCCTTTTAAGTGAGAGCGTCATTAGGTTCCACCATTGCAGCTGGTGAAGCTGAATCTGTACTGTGCGCCCATTTTCAGGCCGTCTTGTTAATTTCTTTATCATTTTCCAAAGTATTCCTTCTGACGATTTGTCCATTTCATTTCCTTTTTGTTATATTCAACCAAAATTGCTGCATCTTGTGGTTATCCCTGATAGACCATAATGAGAAGTGGAGAGTAAGAAATTTCAGGATGCAATTTCTTGTCCCGTACATATCTCAGAAAGTTCAAACACAGTTAACGAGTGGGCTACTGAAGTCTTAGTATTTGTTGAAGTTTATCCAATTTGTGGCACAAACCTTCTTTTCCTCCCTGCATTTAGTTATTAAAGGAAATGGGGAATGATCAATCTGAAGCTTATGTCATTCATAATTGAAAATTTGCAGCTAGGGTTACGACTATCTTGACAAGACAAATGTTTAATCTCTGTACTTTCAGAGCAAAGCTGATGCTTTTGAGTATGCCGACCAAGTTTTGGAGCGCTGGTATCCATCGGTTGAGGAAGGTGATTACAAGGGCATTGTTGTGCTTGTCACCAGCCAGAAAGAAGGGGCAATCACCGGCGGCCCTTCATTTGTTAAGGCTGTTGGAGAGAATGTTCTTGATGCGACTGTATCGGAAAACCTTCCTGGTAAAACACATTTCTTTGAACT
The DNA here is from genome assembly GCA_025585075.1 of Nepenthes mirabilis. Classification (NCBI taxonomy): domain Eukaryota; kingdom Viridiplantae; phylum Streptophyta; class Magnoliopsida; order Caryophyllales; family Nepenthaceae; genus Nepenthes; species Nepenthes mirabilis. Next base: position 1,903 of record JAODPA010104505.1, read on the forward strand.
TCCTCACATGGTCTGGCTTCTTTTATGCAACTCATTAGACTTTGCCATAGGTCCCATGCTTCAGAATTTCAAAGGATGTGAAAGGGGAGGAGGCGATAAATTCTGGTAGAGCAATAAAGACTTTTGAAGTGATGATTTAGTGTGAGAAGTAGATAATAGTATGGCATGATATTAACCTCCTGAAAATTGAACTAAAAGGTTTAGGCTTCATGAGGCTTAATTGCATTTAGAGGTTCCACTCTTTACCGCTAACCCTTGGCAAAAAGATGAGGATTGGATACTCGAGTCGAGATACTTAGAAGAGGCATACTATTAACAAACTGTTTAAAATCGATGGGTGTTGATCATAATGCGTAAAAGCATGAGATTTTTAACTCACCTCATGGAAGTTCACAACATATGAGTGTGGATCAATTAAGAGTTGACAATCTTCCCTGCTTTCCCAGGATTTTGTCTGTAATGACAGTGCTACAACAATGGAGATTGCTATTTTTTATGTATGGGTGAAAGAAATGGAGAGAGGTGGGCTCAATGAGAGCTAGATTTGGAAATGAGAAAGATATAGGATTGATTTTTTTAAAACAAATCCTTTTTATTGGCATTTTTATTTTATATTTTTCAAAATTACACATGCTTGGCCCGGACAACTCATCGCAAGCATAACTCAGAGCCGGAAACCAGCAAGTTGTAGGTGCACAAGACACAGGATGTTATGCATGCTAAATGGTTGTTGAAATTTGCTGACATTGACAGACAATTGAAGTTCTCCAAATGGGTTTCTCTCGGAATCGGATTCAAGCACCCTCCATAAGTGTTGACTACGTGTAGATGAAGATTTTTCATGCTGCTTCTACTTGTTTTTACCGATAATCACTGAGCTTTATGCTTTGTATGAATTTGGGATATTGATCATCTAACTACACATACTTGACAGTGTTGGCTACGGACGAGAAGTACAATGAAGCTGTTTATAGCACTGCAAAACGGCTAGTTGCTGCCATTGATGGTCTCCCTGACCCCGGCGGTCCACAGTTGAAGGATAATAAACGAGAATCGAACTTTAAAACAAGGGAAGAGACGGAAGAAAAACGCAGCCAATTTAGTCTTGTTGTCGGAGGTTTGTTGGTTATAGCTTTTGTCGTGCCTATGGCACAATACTACGCGTATGTTTCACGGAAGTAGTCGATGATTGTGATTCATGTTCGACTGTAATTTTCCTAGACCTTCTTAATGCCTTTGTGACAACACAATTGTTCAAACAAATTGCTTATCATGGAAAACACAATTGATTCATGAGGCACTTTTTATTAGAAATTCAAGAAATTGTGTGAAAAGTGATATGGAATCTCGATCTTTTTATTCTAATACAGTAAAGCAAGTTTGAGTTTTTCTTTATTAAAATTACAAAATTATTGGCCCCACAAAAAAAAAATATATTCAATTTTTAGTTGCAATCCAACCTTAATCATTCAAAAGCTCATCATTATTAATTTAATAGTGTGATATATCCTCACTTAGCTTTGTTTTCGTTATATTTGTGTAATATCTTTATACAAAGATGATGATATTTTATTATAATTTTGAGATTATGAATTTAGATTATAGAAGTNATAAATAATTATTAATAAATAATAATTTATTTAATATTTATATTTGTAATAAAAATAAAATGAATTCGTTTTTTTAAACAATTAATAAAAAAGCTAAAAATAAAAAAAATATTTTTTAAACTGTACATGGCGTAATCATTATTTTTATTTTGAAACGATTGTTTTACTGCGTGTCGGGCACTCCCTATAAAAGAGCGTCATCCTCACGTCTCTCTATATTCCCGACGGCGGACTGACGAGCGAAGTAGGGCCGCTCTCGAAATGGACTCGCAGAGCGGAGGCAAAGAGAAAGGGAAGAGAGGGAGAAAAAGGAAAGCGAAGGTCGAGGTAGAACCACCAGCCGCAGCAGAAGCAGAGAGAGAAAATAGTAGTGGCGCGAAGATGAGGGGGAAGCAACAGCAGCAGTCGACCGTCGACGAGAAGTACGTTCAGTGGAAGTCTCTCGTCCCCGTGCTCTACGACTGGCTCGCTAACCACAACCTTGTTTGGCCTTCTCTTTCTTGCCGGTAATTAGTACAATCTTTGTTTGTTTGTCCTTTCGTGGAGCTTCTTGAGGCATTGTAGGGTTTTAGTGTGTGTCGTTGGAGTGTAAATTCTTGGTTCTTGGTGATGTGTTATAGTGAAGGTGCATTGTAAGAATTTGAAGCCCTAGATGAGTTTAATTGGAAATCTTGGATGAGTTGATAATTAAATTTGCTAGTGGTAGTTGTATTGATTTTTGAAAAACTTGTCTTTATTTATGCTGCAGCGGAAAGCTGAGCCATTGTTTGAGTGTTTGTTTTTTTCCGAATTAATGCAGATGGGGTCCACAGCTTGAGCAGGCTAAATACAAGAATCGCCAACGTCTCTATCTCTCTGAACAGGTCTTTTCTATCTTCCGGCCTAAATTGGTGTCATGCTGTGTATGTGTAAGTTGATAAGCTTTGAAGTGAGGATAGCGTCTTAGCTGAACATTATGAATTTTGACCTAATTAAGATTTATTGAACTTAATTGTTTCTCGAGGAACGTGTGTGTGTGTATATATTGCAGTGGCGTTCTATCTAACATCAGTAATTATCCACTTATTTAGTAATGCTTCATATTGTCCAATTTTTTTTATGTGTCACTGTTAACATGTTAAGAATGCTGTTCCAAAAGTCTGATGCTGTATTGTAGTCTATGCAGCTGTTTTGTTTATATCTCTTACTGCTGTGCTGTAAAATTATAACATAACACAACTAATTTATAACCAAAAACGAATGGAGGAATAAGTACTTTGGTACTACATGTAAGGAAAAAGTTATGTTGTTCCAAAAGCACTTTTCTGGTGTAAAATTATAATATAACCCAACTAATTTATAACCAAAAACAAATGGAGGAATAAGTACTTTGTGCTACATATTAGAATAAAGTTAATTTCCAGATTTGCAATTATTCTTTCCTTCCCCTGAACAATTTAGTTAAGGAATGGGGACCTAGGTGGCCCACTTCTTCTATGACACAGGGATCAACCCTATGTTTTCATGATTTTTGTGAAGATTAGCTGACGAAGAGGCTCTGCAAGATGAAAAAGGATTTACACTTGACCTTTTTTTTTAATATATCAAGAAACATGTTTTTGATGGTGTGCCCAGGAAAGTTTCTCTTTATTCAGTCTAGGGAGGAAGGGAGCAAATAGTAGCATATAGATGCAATCAAGTATATATGGTGGGATAAATTTATGAATATTTTCGAAAAACTAGAGACTTCTAGTTGCAAAGAGATTCAAACAAAGAATTGGAATTTGAATCCTTCTTGTTTATTTTCTGAGTATAAAATTAGAATTTGTTGCCCATACTGTTTGGAGCTGATATGCAATTAGATGACAAATAGCATTGAAGTCAGGAATGTGGAGTCACACTTTACAATACAAATACAAGATGAGTTAGTGTAGAAAGTGCCTGCAAATTCTTCCAGATTTTGGTTACCTTGCATTTACCATTAATGGATATCGTGATGTTGAGAAACACATAGTATAAATGGTTAAGAAAACTTGATTCAAAAGGAGAAATGTGTGTGAAATCTTCGGAATGTTCAACAACTCTATGGGATAAAATAATGAATGGACATGTTTTTGCTAAGCTAGAAGTACCACTTACCACTTATAAACATAAATGTAGGGAAGGGCAAACAATAACACAAGATAATGGCATTTGGGATGCGCTATTGTTACCTAGTCTTGGATTTTGCCTAACTAGGGCTATTATTTAAGAAATGAGGGATTGAGAAACAGAGGACTGGAGGAAGAAGAAGAAGACAAGAAATGGCAAAAGAGAAGATAGACTAGGGCGCTGAGACTTCCAAGGAAAATTCTCATACAATGCATTACAGCATGAGTTCAGTCATACAGTCCAAATGCTGGATGCCCTCTACATATAGTCTACTGTCCTTACAACTGATCTACTACTTGCTAACATATTTTGGTGCCATTCCTTATTGCAATGGTTGCAACGACTACTATTCTAACTTCCTTAGCTAACTAACAACTTCTCTTTTGCCTGGTAACTGAATCTCTTCTGTTGTATTGCTTTCTGTTCTTTCTGTTGCAGCTATTGATGTTGCAGCTCTTTCTTGATCGGTCAGCTCTTCTCTCATGCTAACTGCAGCCCTCTTATTTTCTCATGCTGACATGGATTCAGTTTGCTTATCTGCTAATTTTCCTCAATCCTGCAGCTATTTCTCGATCCTCCTCTGTTTTGATTTTTTGGCTGATACGGTGTAGCTATTATGTAATAGTTAGTCACTTGGAAAGTAGTCTTGGTTCCAAATCAGTAAGAGAATAGTTGTACTGAAATTGGAGGGAATAGGAGGGGAGGGGATGGTTAGACCTGTAAGGAGTTGACATAAGAGAATGGAAAAGTATTTGATAGCATTTCAACCTCGAGGTGATGCTGTCCCAAATCAAACAAGAAGGCAGAAAAGATTTGAATATCAGCCCCCCTGCTGTTGGACTTGTGTATTTTCTGAGGATGCGGCTCTAGAATGCCAATACAATTCCTTCTTTGTTGAATTGTCCTAGGTCTCTGTACTGATTTTCCTTTCTTTCTTCATATTTTGCTAGACTGATGGTAGTGTTCCAAATACTTTGGTCATAGCCAATTGTGAAATTGTGAAACCAAGAGTTGCAGCTGCAGAGCACATATCACAGGTGATTTTTCAATTTATGTTTAGCTGATTTTTTTTTCTTCTTTGGGTTTTTTGAAAGGTTTGATATGTCAAGAAAATGTGATAGGAAAAAGATGGAATTTCATACAAAAGTGTCAATTCTCTTAATCTCATTGGATCTAAAGAAAAAAAATAACATGCTATTTAAACAAGTCTTGTTATATTTTCCTTTTCTCTGTACTTATTCGAAGCTCAGATGGAACTACTGTACTTTAAATTCTCGTGTTTATGCTCTATATCTTGTGTTGTAGTTCAATGAAGAAGCACGGTCACCATTTGTGAAGAAGTACAAGACTATAATACATCCTGGAGAGGTATAAAAACTCATGTACATGCTTGTACTTCACGGAAACTTGCTTATATTTATTGTATACAATTCATACATACTCAAATGATTGTGATGATATATACATATGCATGTATATATATATGTATGTATGTATATGTATATGTATGTGTGTGTGTATATATATATATTGAAGAGCCTTAGTTTATCATTCATTTATTTGGCAACTTGTTAGAGGATTTCCTGTAGTACATGGACCACAAGTGTTAATAAATGGCTGGAATCCCATGTCACGATACAGAACAGATAAACTTGAATGAAACTCTGAAATTGCTATGAAAGGGTTGTGCATAAATCGACTCCGGAAGAGAGGAGGATCTAGTGCCCTTCTCAATCTTTCATTGAAAAGTGTATGAAGCCCAATCTCTTAGGCGAGGGAGCTCTGTGCACTACATAACATTCCAGTTTCTCATTTCCATGTTTTTAAACAGTAGCTGACACAATATGGGTTTAAGAAGATTTTAGGGTCGGAAAGGCTATGTGAAAGAAATGGAGAGTGGTTTCTTTCAGTTAAAAAAAGATTTGTGCTGAAGGTTCCCAATTCTCCATATTGGACTTCGGGTCATAATGAAGTAATCCTAGCATTGCAAATGTAACTGTTGGTGGTGCATAGTTACTGGGTTTGTTGTTCAGTACCCTAGTCTAGTATACAAGTTTTAAAAAATGTCATTTTACATGAGCGATTATTATTAAAAATTGCATTCAGTACATCGTATGCGGGAAGGCTTGTGAGTTCCGCCAATTATGAGGAGGTGTGGGCTTATTAACTTGAGAACCTTTTAGTATGGAATAAAATAGCTATGTCTGCCTATTGTGCTCCATTTAGGTCTTGTGGTGCATGTTGTGCAATTAATGATTGAGCTTTGTATTGTATGTTAATTTCTTGGGATTGTGCTTGGTTTTGGGAGAGGGGAATGAGATGATTAGATAGTGTTTTTTTGCTCTTTTTGTTTAAAGACTATGATTCTTAATTTTTTGAATGTATCTATTGAGATCATGCAATATGTTAGGATCCAAAGAGTCCAAGCAATGAGTCATGCCATGCCTAGCTGCTGGCACTCATAGGGTGGTTTACATGTGGAGGCACCATCTCAACCCAAGAACCACTTATGCTCTGTTAACTGTTCATTGTGGGATTTAACTCATACATTGTCCAGCGAATCTCAATTCTGCAAATCCCTTCCACATCTAGCACACTCCCTCGAACAATATCCAGGCATTGCATTAACCACTGTGAAGCATCACCCTTGCCTAAATATTACCTCTTATACCTCCATCTCACTGCTCACTCATGGGCTTAACTTGTGTCTGTGCTTATCCAAACTTTCATTTAAGGTAAAACCATTAGGATTAGGTGAGGCTATGGAGGGAGTCGTGCAGATTTTTATCATGTGTAACGTACAGGACTTGTATGTGCGGGATGCCATTTCATACCAGAAGTCCAAACTATTGAGCTATCGATCAACACATAAGTGTAATCACTATACCTTTTCTGAATTTTCAATTTTGGGATGAACTTAACTTGTATTTCCAGTAGTGTTAGGTATGTGACAACCTAGTCACGCAACAGATAAATGATGCACAAGCAATGTCACCTTTTTAACATTGGCCAAACTCAAAATACTTTGGTAAGGGAGGAAGGCCATCCAGGATAATGTTATTGTTTATCTTTGTTTGGATCTTTGCTGATACGTAATAAGCAAATATTTTGGATAGAAGATGTTTGTACTGTCACTTATAGCCTATAGTTGCTCATTTCAAATGGTCAAAACTTACCTGCAAGCAATGAGAGCTTGTTATTGCATTCTTTAATACCGGTTCTTTCTGTATAATATTTGTCTACAGGTGAACAGAATACGAGAACTCCCGCAGAATAATCAGATAGTTGCCACCCATACTGACAGTCCGGATGTAAGCTTTGTTCTTGATGTTTTTGTATAATTCTGCAATATTACTGTGATGGTTACTGAATGTCCTTGACGAGTTCTAATGTTTACCATCTAGAAGTTCATAAGGATTTCATGGACTTTTTTTCTCCAGCTTAACATCTAGAAATTTATGAAGATCTTGATATTTTGACAAGGTTCTCATTTGGGATGTTGAGACTCAACCTAATCGTCATGCGGTACTGGGTGCTGCAGCTTCTCGTCCGGATTTAGTAAGTCAAATTTTTTACTCTCTCATGCATGTGACTTATTTTTCGTTGATCTAGTGATTTTGATATATTTGTTTGATGTCATCATAAAGTATGTAATGTGCACTCTTGCAGATACTGACTGGTCACCAGGAAAATGCAGAGTTTGCTCTTGCAATGTGCCCAGCAGAACCTTATGTGCTTTCAGGAGGTATGAAAGGTTCATACATTTTAGTACTGTTTTCCATCTTCCAAATGGTTAAATCATTAGGGGTGTCATTTAGTCCGGATTCTCAAGTAGTGACTTTTATTCATTTAATAGTACTGCAGCAGTTTTTCCCCTATCTGAGGTTGAGTTATCATGGCTTTTGAAGTTAATGTAGCCTGTACAATAAAAAAAAAGAAAAGAAAACCAAACTAAACAAAGTCTTTCTTATTATGTGGAGTTAACTATAGAGGTTCATGTCCCTTAAGCTAAGTTGTAGTCCATATCTTGTACTAACTTCATGCATAATTGTTTCTTTTAAAATTTCTTCTATCTTTTTTGAACTTGCCTCTTCAATGTCTTGCATTTTATTGCAAACTAACTGGTCTTTGTTTCACATGAACAAACTACATTAAACGCATTTCCATCCCAACTCTATTCGTTATTGCTGCATGACAAAATCTATCACCCTTCTTTTTGACTACAAATTCATCTTGATGTCTTCATCTTTACCACTGCCTTTTAAAATGTGTTGACATTTAATCACCCAAAATTCCACTTCGTATAACATGACTGGCCTAATAGACACCTAATAGCATGTCTCTTGAAGGCATGAAATAAAATATCAGTTTATATGCAAAATATGGTCAATATATGTCGGTGTCGGGCCTCCCGATGCCATTGTTTCCCAATACCAGGATGAAATCGTGATTTGTTCTTGTACCGATAATATATCTACCGACATACTTGATATTTTCTAATATTCTGGTCGATATTTGTTGCTCATGTTCCAATTTACAAATCAAAAAATTTTTTACGTCTGATATCGATAGACTGATACTTATATTTTCATCAATGCTTGCAGGTATTAATTGCATTATATATCCCTATAATACTTCCCCTTCATTTAACATGCTTTGATCTTCTTTGATTGTCCTGTCCTTTTGAATTATTAACCTAAGGTGTTTGAAATAATTAGTAGTCTAAATGTTGACCTCCCCACCATCTGCCCCTTTGCTGCTAAACTTGCATTCCCTGTATTTGGTTTTTATTCTATTAATTTTAAACCTTGTGCTTTAGACGTCTTCCTCAAACTTCCAACATAGCATTAGTGCTCTCCTTTGTTTCTTCTGCCAAAACTATGTTACTTGAAAATGCATGCACGAAGTGAATTATCTTAAATGTGCCTATTTAGTTCATCCATACCAAGGGCATTTGTGCACGCTTAAATATGACACTTTGTTCTAAGTCAACCATAATTTGAAAAACATTGGCGACCCATGTGTTCTGTTATATCATCTATTTTGTATGCCTTCTCTTACTCAATAAACACTATACAAAGGTCTTGTCTTTTCACAAAATTGCTCCATGGTTTCTTAACAATTATATTGCTTTCATAGTAGGCCTACTTGATATGAATCAAAATTAGTTTGTGATACACTTGTTGTGTAACTCATGAACGCAATAGCTCTATCGTTGGTGCGACTTTGTATACCTGTTTAGTTAATGTGCTCTTTATCCACTTCTTCAATATCTTCTTATTGCTTAGGACTTGGTTAAACAATCCAGTTAACCACTAAATTCTCCATCCTTTACATGTTTCTAAGCCTCCACTGGAATCACTTGTCAAACTGATTTCTCAATCTTCATTATCTTTAATGTTTTTAACTTTGTCTTATATGCTGATAACGTGAGTGATTTAGATTTACCTAAAAATCACTATGCTCTTTAAGCATTATGGTGGTCTCCCTACCTCCATTAAAATGATTGTAGAAATAGTTTTCTCATCTCACTTTGGTATCGTGATCTCTTGTAACTTGTGAATACGTGCTTCTCACTATCCTTGATACACATCTTTTGTTCTCTCATCTCTTGTTTTACCTAGTAATGACATCCTTTTCTCTCTCCTTGGTGTAAACTACAATTGGAAATAAAGTGGAAGTACACGAATGTTTGATGTGTATAATTTGATTTTAAAGAAAGTGTGATGAAAAATATTATACATGAACTAAATCTATATGAACAAATATGGCAATTTTCTTGGAAAATAACTAACTCCCTACTATGGGTTTGTGATTGTATCGTTATAAATTTATTGCGATGACTTGCTTTTTATCTTAAGAACAATAAACTCCTAAAGATGAACTTAAAAGTCACTATAATTTCTTGATGTGTTTAATTTTTATATACTTCATGGTACAGTCTCTAAAGTAATATGATCTTGCTCTACTTTTATGACTAAACAAACACTTGTATAATGGAATGTTCAACACCGTAGTCCCATTAGGTAAAGCAAGGCTCATACCATTACTGCAACTTTGAAAAGAATACATTAGATACATTGACTTCTATGTCATATCCTGTCATGGTTTAAAATCTACAGAAACGCCAAGAAAGAAGCTACAGAAGAAAGGAAAAGAAGGGTGTGTGTGTGTGTGTGTGAGAGAGAGAGAGAGAGAGAGAGAGAGAGAGTTGAATGCATTGGGTCAACTTATCTTATTGCCTCATTTCCGACCTATCACTTTACCCTTTTTTGGTCTGGTTCTATTTTCAGCAAAACATCTTTAGACTTATAAAACATCCAAATTCTCTTTAAGCTTACATTTCCTTTCTTTTCCCACTCATGTAGCAGCTATTTGCCTACCATCACCAAAATAATGAAGATTTATTTGATTCCTTGCTTCAGTTACTTTGGTAGTAAATCCTCAAGTCGCAGGAGACCAGTCCAAAAAATCACACTTGGAATAGCAATGCCCACCAAGCAGCTTGTGACACCGAGCAACATATGGCTTACAGATTTCTAACCTGCCAAATTTTAGAAATGGTGAAACATGACTTTGTCGACGGCCAATTATTTCACCAAAATTCCTAAAATCTTGACATTGACTGGATAATCAGGCCACAAGACAATTTTAGCTCCACTACAGAAATCTTTGATTAGAAATTGAAGAGAGAGAAGGGTTATGAAGGACTAGTTGGCAACAGTTTTGGGTTGTTTGTGACAATTGTTACCTTGCCTCCTTGCTTCTGGAAGCTTTGGAGGGATTAATGAGCTTTGACTATCATTTTGCCAGAATTTCTGAAGCTGGGATTTTCTTTTCTCTCTTAATAAGAGACTTCATTTTTCCATCAAAAGCAAAGTATGAAAGAGTCAGATGATTGGGATGGGTACATGAACTCGTGAGTGAATGGGCTAGAAAAGATGTGGCAATTATCCTCTAGAAATGGCAAAGTTAGCTGCGTGGGTACACAACCTCATCATCAAATGGACAGCAATTTATCTAATCAATTTGGCATCTGATTGTGCATCCGAGTTAATTAAGAGCATATAAACTTAAGCTCCAATCCATCAATTGTCTTGAAGTCATCCCATGGAATCTCTTCATGATGTAGTTGCTCACTTGGTTTCACAGGTTTGCAGCTCATTTCCACTTGGTTGATCGAATTCAGATTATCTTTTTTCCTAGATCCTTTAGCATCAAACTGTAATTTCTCAACCTAGATTTTGAATCAGGAGTTATAATTTATTTATTTATTTGCATGGTACTTTATTTCCTGAATTAATGTGTAAGTGCTTGCTTAATTTTAAGGAAATAAACGATCTCTTGGGAAGGAGGACCTCATACTTCTGGAACTATTGTCTTCCTAGTTCTTGCTATTTGATTACATTGGCTGATATGTCCCTTCATAGCTACTTTCGGATTGCATTACTTTGCAGCTGGGGTCAAGGTAGCTGGTTGGCATGCCACAGTTTTAAGCCAATTTTAAATTGTTGGATATGTGGTCTTGTGGCGGTGAATTGTAACTAGAAACTGTAGCTATGAATTACGTCTTTGTACAAGTCTCCACTTCGGCTCGCCCTTGCTTTTATTCTGCATATGTGGAGAGAGCTAGTCACTGCTTATTTGTTTGGATTGGACCACACCTATCTTGTCTACCCTCAAATTGTTTTTAGAAGTATGTATTTTTTGCAGGAAAGGATAGAACAGTTGTTTTGTGGAGCATTCATGACCACATATCAGCTGCAGCCTCAGACCCATCAACTAACAAGTCTAAAGGATCAGGATCAATCATCAAACAGAGTGGAGATAGCCCTTCTGTTGGGCCACGCGGTATCTTCCAAGGGCATGAAGATACTGTTGAGGATGTGCAGTTCTGTCCAAAAAGGTACTTTGGATATTTTCTATTATCAGTAAGGCCTGGGTGCATCTGGTTAGTAGAAGTGATAATGATGTATGCTATGAAGTTCCAGCATTTATTTTAAACTTGTGAAGCAACCCTCTATTTTGTTTGGCTGGATTCAGCAATTGAGGTATCAATGTGGAGTAGACTGAAACTGGATCGTGCTTATATTAGGACCAGTATCTTTGTTTTCTTTTCAGTTTGATCATCTGGGCATTTATTAGATACTCTGAGCTATATGATGTATCCTTTCAGTTTTGACAATTTGTAATTTTGCTGAAGTTCGCAGGAGTTTTGTAGTGTTGGAGATGATTCTTGCCTTGTATTGTGGGATGCACGAACTGGCTCTAGCCCTGTTATTAAGGTTATCATTTCAATCACACCCTACTGCTTATCTAACTTGGTTTTCCTTTTTGGAGATTGATGGCTTCTCTTTGGGCCCCAATGGCAGTAGTCTCAATGGATAGCAATACTGTCAACTGTCAAGTATGGATGAATAAGTGGATGCTTTGAAGATGACTTGGTAGAATACTGTATTGCAACTAAAGTGACACTGCCACTGATTTGGTTGTTTCTGAAAAAACTCAAACATGTGCATGCATCTCTGTGGAGTCTGATGTTGACCTATAAATGCCACCAGTTGTTCAGTTCCAATAAATGGAGCAATCATTGTATACTATCAGATCAGTGGGTTGGGAAAGTCTCACTTTTGTGTTTTTCCACATATGAATGGTAGTGCTTTCTATGCAACATGTGGGTAGGGTGTTAGAACTGTAACTAGGGGGATATTGCATCTGAAAAATGAGGGATCTGTACCACTAGATGGACACAATGTTTAGCGTTTTTGCACTTTTGCCCTCCTTGCTGCACCATCACTTGCCTTCTGTCAGTTTTCCTCATTAGTGATGTATTCAAGTGGTAGCATGGTGTCATCGTAGATGTTAATGCACTCTTGTATTTCCATTGGACAGGTTGAAAAAGCTCATAATGCTGATCTTCATTGTGTTGATTGGAATCCCTTTGATGAAAATTACATTTTGACTGGGTATGTTCACTTTTTATGCTACTGTTATCAGGTTTGTTTTACTATTTTGGTGACTTCAGCTTGTTCATGTGATGCACTAGTGGCATCGAATGCGCTTCCTGCATTTTGCAGAGCAGCTGGTGATAATTTATCCTTGACGTGGGTACAATTTTCCAGGTCCGCAGACAATTCTGTTCGTATGTTCGACCGCAGGAATCTCACTTCTGGTGGAGCTGGATCTCCTGTTTACAAATTTGAGGGTCATCAAGCTGCGGTTCTCTGTGTGCAGGTGTTGAATGACTTTTGGAAATAAATTTTATGATTTTTTCATGTGCTACTTACAAATCAGGCCTCACCTTTTACCATATTCCAGTGGTCTCCTGACAATCCAACTATTTTTGGAAGTGCTGCAGAGGATGGTTTCCTGAACATTTGGGATTATGAGAAGGTGGGTATGCCTAATCTTAGACCATCAGCATATGTCGCACCCCACTTCCTGCCCGCACAGATTAAAAGAAGCCTTAACTTTTCTGTTATTGACTGTGAAGAATTTTGCCATTGTCTTCTCTCCCTTATTGCAGTGCTGGATTTGGCAACTTTGGCCTGGTAGCATTGTGTTTGACTGATTTTTCCAGTGCTTTTGTAGTCCAGTTAGCATATAGGTTTACAAGATGGAAGTAAAATGATGCACGAGTGGTGGTGTCATGCACTTGTTTTTTCCAAAGAAAAATTACTTCCACTAAAAAAAAATTAGCATATTATTAGGTTAATTCCCTTTCGATGACAAGAATGTTTAAGGAGTACCTTGAAATGCATTAGTTGTCAACAGGATAATAATGGGTGGTCAGATTGGTTGCAGTTGTTTGGCAGGAATGAGAGTGAGAGGGTGGGAAAGAACCTGTGAGTGCTTCTGCTTCTGTAATTCACATAATCTGATATTGAAACTACTTTAGATTCATTATTTTCCTGATCATTGTTTCTTGTAGGTTGAGATGCACTGGCTATTTTTTATTGTTATAATTTTAACGGGTGTTGTGCCAGACACTATTGACAGCTGCTGTTAGCCTATGGAAATTAGATTCAAAAAACTCTCCAACCATATTTTAAATAACCAGGATGATTTGGTAGGGGAGCAGATTGCTAGTGATTGCAGTAGGATCACTTGCATTATGGGTACAGAAGCTCAATTTGTATGGTGTCAGCTGGAAGGTTGGATTTATCACATCTTATGTTGACGACCTTGACTGGGGAAAATTTACTAGTGGAAAGGGGTACTTGTCCAGTTGCTATCACACTATTTGGTGTATGCATGACTTTTAGATTGTGCAAGTATTCTCACACTCAAGGGGTAATAATTGAAGATGTTATGTTTGTTAAAAACCCAATCTTATCTAAAAATTTTCAACCTTTTCCGTTCATTTCGCATTGGCAAAAGACTGGGTCACAGTCCTATTAATGTTTTTGGCAGATTGCAAATGTTTGGTGCATAAATGAAAATATTAGTTAATATGTATCAGTATCGGCCCATTAATATCGTGATAATATCACGATATGTTACTGCATTACTATTGTTTATCATGATATGTTATTGTATTAGTATTGTATCACAATATATTGATTGACACGCCTGATATTTCATCGTTAGTTTACTAATTTTATAATTTTTTTCGGTATATTTGGTATCAATACATATTATCTTATATATTCGATATTGATATGGTCGCCACCTATAGTGATACTAATGTTTTCATTCATGGTCTGGTGTGATTTTCTAAATTCACTGCTCAATTTTACAGGTTGGTGCAAAGAAAGAGCCTGGGACAAGAAGTCCAAGTTCTCCTCCAGGATTATTTTTCCAGCATGCTGGGCACAGGTACTCTGCAGCTCAATATTTGTCCATCATGAACAATTTGCTTTTTACATTCTACCGACAATTGATTAGGAAATCATGTTCTTTGTTGAGTAAAGATCTCAAGAATGCTTAAATTTCTGCACCCCTTTTCTTCTTATTCATTTTTTCATGAGCAAGGAAATTGAAAATTTGATCTTTTATGCATTATCAGCAGACTTCATGCTCAAAAGAAAGAAGAATAGCATGAATTTACCCTTGTCTCAATTAGGGATTGTTACAACTTCTCTGCTTTTTTGCCTGATGCAATTGATTTCATCAGCTCTACTTTTTTCCCAAATATTCAGCAGTAACTGCTGGTTGAGATGTAACAATTAAACACGCCCTCTGTGATCTTGCAAATTCATGCAAAATTTGGAGACCTATCTCATATTTAGTTTGAATCGTATTATTCTTGTTTCACACATTTTTGGTCTCATCTAGTCTCATTTAATCTAATTTTAGACAGTTTTCCCTCATCTTGATCATGATTTATGGTATGGTGGGTGCCACTCTCACATCAGTCAAGGGCGTAAGCTTTTATTATTGTTTCTCTCTTCTATGCCCTCTCCTTTAACATCGTGTCTTCAGCTGAAATTAATGCCATTAGCTGGCTGAAAACTGGGTGATATTTCTCTGCAGCTTGTATGACAAATTACTCTTTCCTTGGAATTCTTTATACTGGCTCACTCCTTCCAAATTTTAATACTGTCTTGCTTGAATATTTTTGTTTCTGGAATATGAGTGTAGGGATAAAGTTGTCGACTTCCATTGGAATGCGTATGATCCTTGGACAATTGTAAGTGTTTCTGATGACTGCGACACTAGCGGTGGAGGTGGGACGCTACAGGTATTATATTACTATTCTTTTTCGTTTTTTAGGGGCGGGGGCAGGGGTGATTCTGTAATTGGGTAATACACATGTTTCTGGCTGTGTGTGTGTTTTTTATTTTTTTGGTGAAATATTTATACCCAGTTAGCTGCCAATATTCAAACTACTTATTCTTTTGAGCGTGGTTGATAAACATAATTTAGATAGAAACTAGCTTGTGCTTTGTGAGTTGTATTCACAATTTGTCCAGCTGAACATGATACACATGTACGCACGTGCATTCATGAAATGTCTGTATGATTATCATGCCTATCAAAAAAACAGGGCACAACTCTACCACTCTACCGTTCATGGGTGTGAGTTTATTTTGATGTCTCTAGTTTTGTGATACCATGACATAGATTTTTGGAAAGAAATGAGCTTCTGAAAACTACCTTACAGTTGAGAACCTATTCAGGAGAGCTTGCTGGTTGGACAAGCTAGAGAAAGTTTAGGGTCAAAAAGCTCTTTGAACAGGAAAATACATCATAGCAACTTTACAAGAAAAACAAAGACTTAGAGCCCCATTAAGTAGGGGCAGCTTTGCTTTCACCATTCCTCTCGATTTACTATAAGATACTCCGAGAATAGAAGTAATTTTAAATTATTTCACTTCACTCTAAAATGTACTTCTCTATTTATTTCTTCCTACAATAACTAGTTCATCTTTCTTCCAACTGCGGTTAACATCGAGTTTTATTAAACTGGCTTGAAGGTTCACACATTAACTATTTCAAAGTCCCTGATGGAACGGATATTCCATTGCTACGGAAAACTCAAAATTTGCACTCAGTACTGATTTTCTTAGTTCGGATTATTCCTGCAGATATGGCGAATGAGCGACTTGATCTACAGACCTGAAGAGGAGGTTTTAGCGGAGCTGGAGCAATTCAAGTCTCACATAGTCACATGTGCTTCAATATCCTGAGGTACTATCTGATAATCGCCGTGTGGCTTCTGGATTAGCTTACCCATTGCGGAGATGGGAGTACCTTGCAAATTCAGCTGTTATCTGATTGGTAAAGTATTTGGACTGCATGAAAACTCGCCCCCCCACTGATTACTAGATCTAACCCAAGAATTGAACCCAGATTATGAATGTTCTTTGTCCCGGGGTACATGGGAAACCAATGCCTGCTCTGAACTTATCCATGGCGGTAAAATTGAGTTGTTGGGTTGTGTGAAACAGTTATAAGAGTCGACCCGATGCATAAACCTCTTGCCATGTGCAGTGTCAGGGAAAGGGTCTAACCAGTTTGAATATACTGTATGCGGTCTTATTTTGATCTATGCAAGAAACTATTTCTACAACTTAAACTTCCATGGCCTTTATCTTAAATGCTGATAGTTCAACCATTGTATCAAAACTTTTCTTCTTTGCGAAACGGTTATACTATGACATAATGTCTTGCGCATGACTACTCAGCCTCCTTCCAAACTATACGCTCAATATTACGTGCTGTTGTTTATGAGCTCACCCTTTTTTTCTCTTTTTTGGTATAATGAAGCATTCTCGTTCTACTTTGTAGGCTTGGGTCAAACTCCGGGTGATGATCCCACTGTATAGATCATGCACCTAGTAAGTCTATATTTAATAACAGAAATTGAATTTGTGATTGCAGATCAGACTACGGCTAAAATTGCCCTTATTGGTTAAGCTGATGTGTGTTGACCTACCTTATCACTGCACAGGAATATGTATTTATTTATAAATTAGTGCTTCATTATCCCCTGCCTACGAAGCAGGAGTGGGAAGGGCCATTTTATATGACTGGTTTGTGGCAAGCTACCGGTAGCCATACGAGTTGGGTGCACGGCATAGGCAGCTGGAAACCCAGACGAATGCACAGGTGCATGCCTCATGTAGTCACGGTCCATCGGATGAACTTGTGCAGGGGCAGCACTTGCCCTAGCTCTGTTTCTTAGGTCCAAATATTCAACCTATGCGAGTTGAGCTTTTAGGGTCCACCCAAGGTCATTTTATTCACTCTCAATTGTTAGGGTTAGAAGCTGAGTAAATGAGCTGTGAAAATTAAATTAAATAATTTAAATAATTATTTTAACGGTTGAATGAAGATAGGAGGGCTTCCCAGTGGAAGGAATTCTTTCTCTGGGTGAAGGTGGGATTCTAACAGGACTCAGTTGGAAGATTAAGGTGGGGATAAATAATCCTTGGCTATAATTATTTTGATGTTACCTTGTCATCCCGTTTGGTAGATAAAAATGTTGAATTAAAATAAGTACTATTTGAAGGTATTTTTTGAGAAAGTATTAATTTATATAAAATGACTGGTCTATTTAGCGCAAGCTAAGTGTAAATATTATGTAAACTATTTAATGCCTTTTAATATAATTTATTGTTTGGAGTATTATTTTGTAAACCTATGAGTGTAGATGTGTTGAATAAAATAATATTGATGTGAAATGGTAAAAATTAAATTGAATTAATTAATTATGAACTAAGTTTAAATGAATATCTTGTATACGGACTTATTTTAATAGGCTAAGCTTGTTAGGTTCTGCAAGCTTTAATAATATATTTGATGGGTATTGATATTCAAAGCTTATTAAAAAATTAATTTTTGTTGAATTGGGTTTTGATGTTATAGAGATCTAATAGGTCCAAGAGGTTCAGACAGCCAAGTCAGCCTGTGCGAGATAGTGGACTCAGAGTCCACTCGGGCCTATTAGCCCAGGATGGGACTCGGATGTCAATATATCTGTAAAACTAACGCGTTAAAGATTTGGTAGCTGACACTGGTATACTGCAAAAGAAATAATGGCTTGTAGGACATGCTTGATCACTGCAGATATGACGCCACGTAAAGTTAGCTAGTATGCACGTAACCTCCTTGATGCAGTAAATTAGATTTGTGAAATTGGTGGCAGACTCCTCTATACACGCCAACGTTATGTGGATACCTTATAAAGGAAGATTTAACCATTATAAATATATTAATTGTCTACCAAATAAGAGATCTGAATATTCACTCTTGTGTAGCTTTTATAGAAAGAGAAAGAAAAGAGAAAAGGCTTAAGAGTAGTCTGTGACTCCCTGTAGTCTCATCCTCTCTTGTAATTAAGCACAACAGTGAAGCAAGTTCTCGGACAAAAGCTTCGTAATTTTTTTTTTATTTAAGAGAAGGTTTTTCAGGTAAAATCTTGTGTGTTATTGTCTTTTTTTTTCTTCCTGCATTTCATACCATATTCGTTAACCTAATAAATTTCACCACGTACTTTGTGTTGCACGGATTCCATCTGAGTGCGTTTGGAAGATCTACAGACTCA
>JAODPA010104516.1:0-16525 GCA_025585075.1 Nepenthes mirabilis
AGAGAGAGAGAGAGAGAGAGAAATATATATGTAGATAGATAGATATACGTATAGCACAACTTAAAGAGTAAGGTCTTCTGTTTTCATTGAGTGCAAGTCACGCAGTAAATGCGGTGTCCCAGAAGCGTTTCTCATGAGTAGGTAGGAGAGGGAGGGGGGCATATTCTCGTGCTATGAAGGCATCTTACCCAAAAAAACAACAAAAAAAACCACATCTAGATGCTCCACCTACAGGGAGGCGTTAATTTGATAGGTTAACTTCAACGTACGGAGAATTCCAAGTTTTAAATATAGGTTGTTTGTTGTCTAACTAAATTTTTTGACATTAATGAACCGGATGATCTCGTTCCATACGGCGTTCACTCTCATTGTATAGTTTACATGGTAGAACTTCTCCTCCAAGGCAGGTCACGTCTTCATGCTACCGAAATTGGTGATTGTGAAGTGAAGATGCGGTTGAGGGTGGCAGCCAATCGGATCCCTCCTTGAGCTAGCCGTTTCTCGACAACAGGCAACCGAGAGAGGAAGTAGTCATCTACATATATAACAAGATAAAGAAGGTAAAATGTTAAGATGAGATGTAATCTGCGCATAATAAATATGATTAGGTGAAATATTAGTTTAGGAATTACTATTTCGAATACCGTAGGATAAAATGGGTCCCCAACCGACACCCCGCAAAAGGGAAAAAATAAAGTTGATGGCTGAGGCATGCCTGTTATTTTTTTTTTATGTACATTGTCAATAGAATAGTGTTATGGAAATATCATTTGGACACCTTATAGTAACCTTACGTCCATTTAATCTATCCATGCTAACAGGCTGACATAAAAATTAATGAATCTATAGGATACTATACCATCCAAGGGTTCCAAAACATTTCTCTTGCTAATAAGGAACATTTCTTATAATACTCAAATGTTTCTATTCAGGTTTATTGGACTTTTGATCCAAGATGATTATTAATTAGGATAATTAATAAAGTAATTATTGCATGTGAATTTAGGTTAATTTCATACAGAAGCCGGATTCTTAAGACAATAAGAAGGATATTCTGATAAATTTTTTTGCCAACAATTAGTAATTATTTTATTAATGAACTAATTAGTGAGTGAAGAAATAGGCTTGTCGATCGCAGGGTCTAATTCCAAATTTCAGGAAACTAATGTAATAAATCATATTCAGACCAACCATTTACATAATAAATAAATATATTTATGAGTGTGACCTAGCCATTAATACTCCTTAATATGCAAAGTTTAATATTATATTGACAAAGATATTGGTTAGTGAAGCCATAAAAATTGATTGATGAATATGTAATGTTGGACACTGCAATCCACACGTTCAAATTGTTGAGTACAGCCATTCATTGGTACGGCTAATGGGACATGTTCAGGTATTACAAAGTTGAGGAAAATGTTTTCTAAATATATATAATTATTAAATTTTGGGTTAACTCATGGTTTATGTATGGACAATATTTGGGCATGTTTTTATTATCTCTGTTGAATCCCATCCCATTATAATTAGCCAAGATAATTAGGATAAAATTGGTAATTCACGAGCTTTGTTTAATAGTGATAAAATAGAATATATTTTTTTTATAACCTTAGAAATGAGATTAGTTCACCTGTTAGTTCAGTAAGGATTGGGTAAAAATTTTAGGGTCAATAGAGTACTTAGTTATTTTTAAATTTTTACTGATATTCTTAGTAATCATTTATTGGAGCTAACATAATTTGCGTGCATAGTTTTTTTGGGTTATCTGTGATTAAAGTAGAGAAAATTATACGAAAATATCATGGTGTCAAGGAATGTAGAATTTGTGGTACCATGTAGTCTATAGTTATTCAATAATGATTTCCATATATTGGGGGATTGAAGTCATTTAGAGATATAATCTCATGAACAACATCATTGAAATATTGATGGATATTATGTCAAAGGGTATTGAATTTGACATGCAATTGAGATTGAGTATTCTATATTCTATTTTGATGCATATTCCAATTGGACTATGAGAATGCATATGTGGCATATTCTGGATTAACCCTAAGAGGATAACGAGTATATTGATCGTCAAGATTGAATTCGATAATTGTACCTTACAGATGGTAAGATATTATAAGCCTATAGTGTCATACATTGAGAATCCAGTGTGCAATTCATTTTTCTGAGATAGATTGTCCTCAATTAGTCATATAGGTTACACGGAATCGAAGCTAGGATGTCAATTACTTGGGGCATTACCGAAACTCTTGCCCACATCAACTTCCGCAAATGGGACCACAGGTCCCATTTTAACAACAAGTGGCACTAAACCCCTAAGGGGTTTTAATCAAAAAGGAGTTTCTGCCATGAATGGTTGTTAAAAATATTAGTCGTTGAAGTCCGATCCCGATATTAATAATTAGCAACATTAATACATTAAAAATTAGCAACCCAAATAACTATGAACGTAAGCTTCACATCGATACATCAACCGATTAAAATAAAAATAATATGATTTGAACATAGGACCCGAAATGCTACTTCATCAGGTGGCTCCGAACACTGACCAAAATATAACGTTGGATCTTATATAAAAAGTCATGTCTAAACCAAAATTCAAAATAACTGAACAATCAGGAAAAAAATTAAAACCCAATATTACTCACAATACGTTGTCATGACAATATTAATATGGAAATAAATTATCCGAAACAAAATACAACAATTGATTTCTACCCAAACCTAACTTGAAATCTCTTCAACTTCAACTCCTAAATCAGAATCTTACCGTCCTACAAGTGCCCGAGCCTCTAATTTGAAGGAGTTAGCAAAAATAGAAATAAGAGTGAGCCAAAAACTCAGTAAGGTATATAATTTGCACAATTTAACATATAATTTTTATTAAAATATGTCGGAAGGAACAATGAATCAATTTCAATGAAGTACTATGAATTTTTATGATAAATATACACAGCTTATTGAATTTCCTTTTTATATTCTTATTCAAATTGTGCCATAAAAACCATGCTTACTTATACAATTTTTTAGGGACCAAAGGCCAATAGAGCCTTACTGACTAAACAAATAGATAATTAAAACTCGAGCTATATTTGTTTCGAAACAACCAAAGGCCTTATACTACTATTCAAAACCTATAAGTAGTTCGTCGTACATATAATCCTTAGATGGGGCCAAATGCCACTTTCACCTACGGATCATAAGTTTGAATATCAATTATCACTATAATATACTAAAACATGTTATAATATATCATCTGCTAAACTTATTATAATGATTCGATACTTAGACATATAAAAACTCTACTCAATTTTTCAAAATCCTTGAATTTTCTCATTTAAGATAAAATATTTTTAATATTTTAGTAAATTGTAGAGTTTTTTTCATAAACCTTTCTAATAATTATCATGTAGTACAAGTTTTTGGAATATATAAGGGCTACATTATAAGTTTTTCAAACTAAATTGCAGAAAAATTAATAGCATTTTGAGATTTTAACATTTCATTTCAAATAACAAGGGCAAATTACAAAATTTTCAAAATATACAAGACTTAAACTTAATAATTTTGAACATGTAAGAACATTATATACGAAATTAAGCTTGCAAGAGTTACATAACCATAAATTCAACACATGCACGCAATAAATTATATGAAATAACTTAATAAATGAATTAAGAATATGATTTTCATAAAAATTATAAAGAATGGGAGTAAAGATTCATGAATGTGAAGTACCATTGTCCTAACTACGAAAATATATCATACATAAGTATTTGGAACAAAAAATACTTAGGGAAATGAGGAAAGAACGGTAAGAAAGGAAACAAGGCTTCAGATGCACTTGCTTTAACTTCAATTTATCAAAATTTTACTTTGATCAACTTGAATTTGTCTTCTCTAATTTCTTCTCTCTTTCTCTTCCTTCTCCTCTCTCCTCTCTCAAATCTCTATAGAAAATGACTGAAATTCAGCAAAACAAAATATATATAGCAAAATGGCACTCAAACGCTTGTCAGGCGCGCGTCAAGTGCCACAACCAAATATGATGGCACACAAGCACTACATCGGGCGCACGTCAGGAACTGGCATTCTACCTCAGTGCACTTGGGCGTCCATAGGACATGCACTGAGTGTGGCTAATATGGAAAGCATGCTTGAGCTCCGCTCAGGCGATAGTCAAGCACATCCTCCCTACCCATAACACGTATGGGCGAGCATTGGGCGCCATTCAGACATTCATTAACTCGATGTGACCGAATCTAACTTTGACTTTTAATCAATATTTTTTCCTCCTTTGATCTCAACTTTAATTATCTCAACTTTAATTAATCATGATTAAAATAAAATTCAAACTTGAACATTACATATAAGGTTGGTTGCTTTTTAAAGTTGCAAGTATTGGTACCTTGTAGGTTTTACCGAAATCATTGGTGGCAGACGCATAGTCGTTGGCTCACAATAACGTATAATACTGAGGAGATTGTAGTGATATTTTATATAATTAAGATTTTTATCGAGATAAATTCAATTAAACCTATATTTTTATTGCATTCTTGATATTTATTTGTCTTATAACTTTTGAATCATGATTACAACATAGAGTTAAGTCTTCGATAATTGTTGGTTTGATATTATCATCTAAGATATTTTATTATATTATAATATTGTTGATTATATTCAACTGTTGAGCATTTGGCTCACATTTGTGTTTTTTTGGCTCTAGAGTAAAAAAGGTCAATATCGAGATAGATGAAATCATACAACGACTATAGAGATTTCAAGTAGATGCAATCTCAAAAACTAAAGATATTATATGGAGAGTCGGCAAAATTTCTTTATTTTTATATTAAATTTTTGATATTTATTAGGACTACATTTCCATGAATTTTGATATTATAGACATTTATGTTTTCTTTCGTTTTCAAAAAGATAATATGCATTACGAATGTTTTATTTATGATATTTATGATAAGGATTTGTGGTTAAGTTTTTTGTGTGGTCATTTTAGGCCGGGTCAAGTGATTTGGATTTGGGTCACCACAATTATATTGCTGATAAAGATTTAGTTGAGTTGGATAAGAATTTGGATGTCCAAAATATTTCACATGCGTGCACTTCTTATCCGCTTTCTACACATAGAGCCGTCAATACCAACTATTCATGTGCTGACATTGCTAAATAAAAGAGAAATGTAGTGGACCACCTGCAAAATTGGAGTTACGTCAGATAATTTGTTTCTTTCTTCTGCACCATTGACAAATATATACATATCATATTCATGTGCATACATGCATGCATACATATCAAGGTCATCTTCCACGTAGCTCATGGTGAACAGGTGATGCATCTTGATCATAAGAAATTATAACTAGGTATCAAAGAAGTCAGAAATTAAGACATATCATATACGTGCCCAAACATGCATGCATACATACATACATTCATGCCAAAGTCATCAACCACGTAATCCATGGTGAACAGGTGATGTATCATGATCATAAGAAGTTATTCTTAGTCGGCATTGAATAAGTCAGAAATTAAGCACCTCATAAAATGCCGTCACTAGCTACATTGATGGTTTTCTAAGTCATTAATTACTCCAAGGTAAGCTATTGTGCATCTTGCATGTAATATTTGATTTGTAATATGCATCGAGCACCTATTTTGACTCGAAAAACCTTTGATGGAAGGGGAAAAAAAACGTCCGAAAATGTCGTCAGAAATTAACATATTTTCCAGCTGCTTTTACCGAGTAGGAAAAGCTGCAAAAGACGCTTATTTCCTGCAAAATGACTATTGTTTCAATAGATAAAGCTGCTTCTTCTTCTTCTTTAATATTATCTCTCTCTCTAGATCTGGTATCTTTTTTATCATGATACCCAGCTTGTAGGACTTCGGGGGATTCTCAATTCAAATATTAATCAGCCTCAGGAAGGCAAGGACAAATGTTTCAGTACCGAACATGGATTTTATGGACCGTATCAGGTGAAACATACTATTATAATAAGCAGCAGAAGCAAAGAAAAAAAAATTCTTTGTGATCTCATTAAAATTTAACTACATACTAAAATTTAAACATCTTTTATATTATATTTACATATTTGAAGAATTTTAGTTAATTTTATCCATATAAAAATTGAGATTCTCATTGTTCATTGATAAAAAAACCTAAAAGGCCACATAACGGTAGATTTAGGCTTCAAATATGCAGAAAATCAGACATATTTTTCTATTTTCTGGTACCTAACCTTACCGAAACATATTAGTTGATATTTTGATCTATGGTACCAAGAGTCAAGCACCAGTTGCGCAACAACAATGAGAAGTTCAACGACATTGGATCATGAAGTACGGCTATTTTAAAAATGTACAGGATAGGAACCAAAAGTCAATCGACTACCTTCCAATGTGCTTCCTGGAGTGGCATTCCTGTATGCATATTTGCAAGCTAGATCAATACTCTCCGTAGCATATCTGCAAAACCAAAGATCTTTTATCTCTGTGTTCAGTTGAAAAGTAAGGTTTGATGAAGACAAATATACTCGTACAATGGCATAATTTCAATGCTTTAGATAGAGTGCAACATTATGCAGCACATAACCAGAGTTCTAATAATTTGCAGTGTTCAAGGTTTGATGTTTGATGAATTGAAGCAACGATAAGATTTGCAGTATATGTATGTGCCAGTGAGTAGTTATAACCAAGAAGATCACTAAGTTGACATTGAGAACTTCGCTTCAACAATGGAGAAAGACTTTACCATGCTAACTTAAAAGAATGAGAAAGACTAAGCTGGGCACCACAAACAATGGAGGAAGGATTTCAATCTTTACTCAAAATAATCAAAGGAAAAATAATGAATAGCAGAAATTATCATTTGATCAATCTACATTGGATTTTCTCAGGAGTTTGACTCCTAAACAGCCAATTCAACCAACCTTGCACTAAATTTTGCTTCTTCAAAAAGACAGGGAAGTGAGTATTTATACCCGGAAATGTTTGTTTTCAAAAGGAGGGTATGGTGATTTGTTGACGACATGCAGATATCCACATTAATTTTCAGGGCTGTCTGATGAATAGAGTGTCATTATTAGTTGTTTTTTGTCACTTGAGGATTAATGGGCATCCAATTTTGAGGTTCTAAAAAGTTGGAGCTTCTGGAAATCCAACTGCTGTTCGTTATGATTCTTATAGTAGCGTGTGACACAGTAAAAACATTTGAGGAAAACCAGTATGAACATCCATCTACCAATACAGTGTGGCCCCCGCGTAGAATTTTGAGATTTGAACACACTTTATAGACAAGAACTTGATTGGAATGTTAGCAACAGTCAGGAAGGGGATTTTGTAGCAAATCAAAGAATCAAAATTGGATTTAATGCTCTACAAAACCCTTGGAGTCTATGAGCCTTTATTGAGATGTAGAATCAATCATATAGACCCCCATTTGCATATTGATCCCACAAAAGAATTTGTTTGAATTGAGGACATAAACACCTTTTTTCATTAGGTGAGGTCCTCCTAGTGGGAATCAACATTTTGGGCTGATGAACTGAGTGTTAGAGGAACAAACACTTAATAGGACTGAGAATCAAGGGAGTGATTTTGTGAAATTTTGAGAGTTTAGGGAGAGATCCTAGGAAGATTCAAATTCAAGGAACATGGTTTTACCTTAATGGAGCTCTTCCAAACAAGAATTTAAACAATGGATTGGTTCAAATTACAATATAAGGTTTCTGTTGATCCTTATAAAAATTGTATGTTCTCCCTCAACTCCCTCTCATCTGCTTTGCCTTGATAAAATATTGTCCAAATACTTGATTTATGGGAGTTCAAGCATAAAGTTAAAGTTCTAACTTTTGTCAAGTATACTTGGCATAGGAGTTACAAATAAGCAATCAATGTCACAAAATTGTATCATCAAAATCAACCTCTTCTTAGGTAATTTGGCTGGCTTCGTGGTTACAATTGTTGTAACCACACCTGTTTAAAAGTTATTGAGAATAGCAATAGTTGAAGGACGGCAACACACAAGAAATAAGGAAGGGATAGAAGTCCAGGAAATCAGAAAATGAACATAAACTTACGGGTTCGGGCAAACTGTATAATTTGATGCACATGCTTCCCATGATCCCATATCATCAGACCAATTATCCTGTTCACGTAATGTGGAAGAATGTTAGTATCTCTACCAGCAAATGTTACTGAGGAAACACCTAACAATGTCCACGACATAAATTGCATTGAGTAGCTTGAGTACGCTTCACAGCTGCTAGTTAGTTTGCGTAATTCAGCTGCTTACATCACGAAATAAAAAAGTCAAATATAAACTTCCTAATTTAAGAGAGTAGCTTCCATCAGATCCTTCAATGAAAGACATTTCAACATAATCATATTTCTTCTTTCCCGTCATGAGAATACAATAACACACAATTTAATTTGATGGGCAGACAGATACCAAATGTTCTAAACTCATTGTTTGTAACTA
The DNA here is from genome assembly GCA_025585075.1 of Nepenthes mirabilis. NCBI lineage: Eukaryota > Viridiplantae > Streptophyta > Magnoliopsida > Caryophyllales > Nepenthaceae > Nepenthes > Nepenthes mirabilis. The sequence continues at coordinate 8,504 of JAODPA010104516.1, forward strand.
TTCCATGAAAGTTATTACAGTTCTAGACTTGCTTCAACAGCACTTAATTGATTAGATAAGTGATTTTGGCCCCTGTTAAGATTCCCTGTAAGCCTGTCAACTTTCAAAAAGGTTCTTCAAAGCAATGCAATAAACCAACAGCCAATAGGTCCCAAGATTTCAGGTCAGCGACTTGAATCCTATTCTACCATCTGCTTGATCCGAGGCCAAATCCTTAGCGTATTTTTTTTCTTATGTCTGATACCACTCTTTTTCACTAGTGCGTTATCTGTCCTAGGTCTGAAAGTAGTTGAACAGTCTTTAAAAGCCTTCATTCGTCTTGTGATATGTAACATAATTTACAAGCTAAAACTCAATGCAAACAAAATAAGCGGAAGTAGTTATCACAAAATGCAAGGAGCCTCAGCAGTTGGGAATGAGATAAAAGTAATACCAAGGTTGAAAAAAAGAAAAATTGAGAATGAGCTAAACCATAAACCAGAATTGGGTAATTTATAAAGGAGCCTTCTCTGAATTCTTCTTGCCAGTGGATGTAAACATGTGCAGACATGCACACATACCATCTTAAGAAAAGGAATTTTTGTTAAGGGGAGATGACATGTTCACACTAGAAGATACTTGAAATGATCACAACCTTTGCAAGTCACTGATGCAAGAACAAAATTCCTACCGAAATATTTCTTTGGATAGCAGCTATCATGTTTGTCAAATCCAAATCATAATATTTCTTCAAGGCAGAGTCAATGATCATGGTATCCCACACCTGCAACAAAACATATATAGTTGAATCTCAATGAATATTGATAAGAGAATCATGCTGGCATACACAAAGAAGCACATCACAGATTCAGCTACTGTCCTAACAAAGAAGCTCAACATCACATCTAGCATTTAATTAGCATGACTGAAAGTCCTCTTTTACCACATCGGTTTCATGAAACTTAATTAGATCATCAAAGAGAAAATAATGGTCAAAGATGATTTGCAAATTGAGTAGAGATAATTCTCAAGGCTCTCTAGGTGATATATATATATATCCAAGTTACCCATAATATGCATTTGGGTTAGTATCAATATATATCATAGAATCATTTCACCTAAATGCTACATGAAGAATATAAGCCATACAATGGAATAGGAAGTTACGTGATTAACAGCAACAACGAATGATTAATGGAGGATGAAAAAGAAAAGAAGAAAAAAGTGGACAGCAGTACAACAAGATAGAAGATATAACATACATGGTGCAGATTAGTCTTTCGACGATACCAATGTACTTGAATTGTATTGCCACCCAGATCCCCCGTGAATCCGACATGTAGAGGCTGCTTTTTACAAATGGGATGTTAACTGAACATGTTCACAAACACAATCCACTGAAATGAGCTGTGATATAAAGCAGGCAGGAAAAGGTAAAGATCAAGAGACTTGTCAACAGTAGCTAGCAAATGAGCCTCAGAGACAGGATGAACAGATATAATTTTACTGTGCAGCCATTACTCAATCATGAACTTTATATTGCTTTAGCTGATTACAGGGTGGAGAAAAAAAGACTTTCCACTTACTAGATCTCTTGGCTAAGCAAGAGGCAAGTTCCTTATTCATTCAGTTATTCAGTCTAGTGAGCTGTTTGAAAAGTTTAGTGAATTGTATTTCTCTAAATCCATGTCACAGAATATTGTCTTCAGACATATTAGAAAATTTTACTCAAAAAAAATAGTAATCTTGGAACTTTAACTTTTCTTTTTTGACCAATTTTTCCCTAATATAAGCAAGGCTGTTAGAATATGCTATTAGAATATACTGTCAAAATATGCTTTAAAATATACCATAATACATTCCTTTGTAAGCATAGTTCAGCATTTTTGATAACTGTATATAATGATATATAAATATATATTGGAAAATGAACCCAACCCTACTACGGGGTTTTCTCATCTCCTCTTGTATTACAAGTTTACATGGTATCAGATGGTTACTCTCTAAACTCTAGCTGCAGCCACCACCGGTGATCTTCTTCTTTGGTGGAAGGTGCACCTCCTGTCTAACAATAAAATTCCCAAAGTAATTTTCAATTTTATAACGTTTAAGGCATCAAATCCATCGATAAGTTTTTCTCAGAAAAAAACCCCTAACGTTTGTGTTAGAACTTTGATCCTCCTGATTTGAGTATTCTCGCTTGGTTATCTCCTCATCTTCATGGTTAATTCATGCCTCTTTGCAATATATAATGAGTTTTCATCATCTTCCTTAGTTGTTTGTGGACTTATTCTTGCATATTCCTGCGATTCCTGAGGTGTCTCCCATGGAGCCCACCGTGGGGCTTAAATCGAATCCTTAACTCACACAGTGGCTTTCACTTATTGATTGGTGAAGTCATTGGTTAGCGATGCAATTGCAGGGGTTCCCCTAAATGCCCCAGAAATTAGGGTTTGGTTGTTTGGAGATTTGCGGTGGAGTTCAGCGGTTTGCTTCTACCATGTTGTTATATGATTTGGTGTGGTGGATGCTACAGGTTGGTTTGCATAATAGGTACTTAAAGATACGGATTTCGATGGATATTTGGTGTGTCTGGATGCTGACATATTGGAGGTTGCTGAAATTTATCATGGCATGTTACTTTAGTCTGCCGTTTATTATACTTTGTAACTTTAGATCTATGCTTGTTACTTTTGATGCTGCTTTGTAACTTTTGAGGTTGTTTTTTTACTATTGATGCTGTTTATGTTGGTTGAAGTTGCTTTATTATTTTTTATTGTGTCTTGTGATTATATTTGATTATCATGGTTTCTAAATCCATATTTTGTAGCCACTGTGGTAGAAAAAATTTATGGAATATTGATTTGCTTTTACTGTGATAAATTTGGTCATGCACAAAGTAAGTGTTGGCGGTTATATGAGAAGCCTATCCAAATGTTACCACTCTTATTCAATCGGATAACCAAACCACCTTCCTCTCAACATTCTCTTGCGTCTTAGTACTGGTGCTTCTGATCACATAGCTAGGTTCATATGTATCTTGTCTAATTATCGAAGATGTTTTGATATCCCCAATTTTATTTTGACTAATAGCTCATCTATAAAGGTTAAGGACATTGTTCTATTTTTCTAATACGGACTTTATGTTTCTCATCGGTCCTTGTCAAATTTTCGATTTAACTAGCTATCAGTTGAAAAGTTTACTTAACTATATAATTATTTTGTATCATTCTTCTCTTCTCATCGTGAATTTCAGGATCTTAGTACAATGAGGGTCATTAGTAGAAATCGTTGTGACTCAAGAGACTTCTACTTATTCAATTCAGAACCCAATCCTATTGTCTATTCCAATATCCCTTCTACACCCCTTAATCTTCACTATAAATTGGGTCATCAATCTCTTTGAGTCTGAAAAAGTTATTTCTAACTCTGACATCTATTACTAACTTATTTTGTGACTCATATCAATTTGTCAATTTGTGAGTCATATCAATTTGTCAAGCACTAATGTAGGTTATATTCCCCTCGAATAAATCCATGAGCATCTACCCCTTTTAAGCTAGTACATTTAGATGTTTAGGAATAATGTTCAGTTTTGTCCAAGATGGGAATTCATTATTTTGTTACCTTTATTGATAACTATTTACAATATATATGACTATAACTGATGAAAAATCATTCCAAGTTATACTCTATTTTTTGTACATTCCATGTTGAAATTTAGACTCAGCTTTCTACTTTTATACATGCTTTGTAGAGTTACAATGGTTATAAATATTTTTCTACCTCTTTTTCATAATTCCTATTATAGCATGGGATTTTTCATAAGTCATCCTATTATGATACACCTTAGTAGAACAAAGTGGCTAAGAGGAAGAATAGGTACCCCATGGAGGTTGCTAGAATTCTCTCATTTGAAATGAGAGTACCAAAAAAATTTTTGAAAGTGATAAAGCATTGACAACATATTATCTTATGAATTGGATGTCATTAGCTATTCTGTATGGAAAATTCCTTATCATGTGTTATTTTCTAACAAGTTATTACATTTTCTTCCCACGAATATTTTCAGTTATATATGTTATGCCCATGATATTTAGCTTTAGGTGACCAAACTTAATAACAAATTCCTGTGGTACATTTTTCTTAGATATCCTCCTACCTAGAAGGAATATCTATGTTTCTCTCAAGAGTTGGGACACTTTTAGTGTCATCTGATACACATTTTATGGATCTACATGTTTTTACCCCGATGTGTCTTCAATAAGTCCATCATCGAATATCCCTTCTAATAATAATATTCTTATATATGAGATTGTTCATAAAGTAGTATCTCTCGTACCTTTGTCACATGTGCCTTTTTGTACTCCTGTTACTTAGAAATATATTCTTGGTCCTCATCCGGAGTTTGGCTCCTCCCTGAGAGTAGATCTCAAGAAAACATCATTGATTCAATTATTCCGACTATAGATATTGTTGTTCCTGATCAAGGAACCGATTCAAACCTTCTGATTGCATTATTAAATGGTCATCATAGTTATACTCAATATTCACTATCTGCTATATTATCTTATGACGTTTCATCTTTGCAGCGGGATTTTGTGTCCACCTTGAACTCTATTAGTGCATTTCGAACTATATTTGAGGCTATTTCTCATTCTGATTGGTAAGCAACTATGGAGTAAGAGATGGCTATATTTAAGCATAATCATACATGGAAGCTAGTTTCTTTACCACAAGGAAAAAAATCCATTGGGTGTAAATGGATTTACACAATGAGAATCAATCCATATGATTCTTTAGCTCGGTTAAAAGCTCGTCTAGTGGTTAAATGGTATGCTCAAATATAAGGTGTGGACTACACCAATACTTTTTCTCCCGTCACCAAGTTGACTTCAATTAGACTTCTTATTTTATTGGCATCTATTCATCACCAGTATTTACATTAATTAGACATCAACAATGATTTTTTACATAGTGATCCTCAAGATGAGGTTTATTTAGAGCAAACTTCAGGGTTTGTTACACAGGGATTCTGGATCTATTTGTTAACTAAAGAAGTTTTTGTATGCTTTGAAACAGTCCCCATGAGATTAATTTGGCAAATTCAATGAAGCTATGTTAGAGTTTGGGCTCTCTTGTTCTGACATCAATATTATGTATTATATCATCATTTTAATGTTGACTATATTCTTCTCGTTATGTATGTGGATAATATTATAAACACTAGTAATAATACTACTGATATTGTGAATCTAACTTATTCCTTCAACACTAATTTTAAACCAAAGATTTCTAGAGTTTGCACTATTTTATTGGCATTGAGGTTGCCAAGTGTTGTTGAGGCATTTTCATTTTGTAAAGGAAGTACATTGTAGATTTACTCTAAAAGACTTTTACGGTGAATTCAAAACCTTGTGATTTTTCTATAGACCTAGGAATTAAGTTATATCACCAAAGGTTGGGAAGATCTTTGCTGAACCGAGAAAGTAATGATGACTAGTTGTTAAGCTTAGCTACCTGGATGTGACTTATCCATATATTATCTTCTCAATTTTGTCTTCACCTCATACACCTTATTGAGAGGCTGTAATGTGTAAAATAATATATCTTAAGTATACACTAGGATAAGGCATGTTTTACAATAATTATAGTTGTTACGTCCAAAAATTCGATCCCATCATTAATAATTAATGACATTAATACATTAACAATTAGCAACCCAAATAACAGTTGACGTGAACTTTATGTCTATACTTCAATCGAGCAAAATAAAAATAGTATAACCTAACCAAAGGACTTGAAATTGCCATGTCATCAGGTGGATAGAACATAAACCATATTATGACGTCGGATCATACGCAAGTCATGTCTAAATCAAAATCAGAATATCTAAATAATCATAATTGAAAGTCAACATCAATATTATAATTTACAAACCATCGTCCGAATATCATAATCATTCTAAATTATTATTTGAAAATTAAATATATCATCAAAACCAATATTTCTAATCCTAATCTCTTCGGGTATCTCTTCCTTCGAACCTACTCATCCTACAAATGCTTGAACCGCTAATCTAAAAGGGTTAGTGAAAAACAAAAATAAAAGTGAGCCAAGAGCTCAATAAGACATATAATTTTATAATTAAACAAACAATTCTCGTCAAACATGCCAGAAAGAGTAATGAAACAAATTCAATAAAATACTATGAATTTTTCATGACAAATGCACACGGCTTTTCAAATTTCCTTAATATATTCTTATTCAAATTGAGCCATGCAATCCATACTCAAATATGTAATTTCTTAGGAACCAATGGCCAGTAGGATGTTACCAACTAAAGAAGCGGATAATCGAAACCCGAGTTTTATTTATTTTCACACAATTAAAAGTCTTACGCTACTATTCAAAACCCATAAGTGAGCCATCATACATATCACCATATAGACAGGGTCAAACGCCGCTTTTACCCACGGATGATAGGTTCGAACTTCGATCACCGCTATAATATACTAAGGCATACCATAATATACCACCCGCTAAATTTATTATAATGGTCCAATACTTGAACATATAAAAACTCTACACAATTTCTCATAATCCTTGTATTCTCTCATTTCGGAGAAAATATTCTTAATTTTTTAACATATTGTGGAGTTTTCGTTCAAATTCCTTCAATTTCTTATCATGAAATACTATAATTTACTATAGAATTTCAGACATAATTTGTTGCGTCCCGGGTTTCCGATTGTTACACAGATTAGGGAGCCTTCCAATCTTCCATTGCGGGTCGATCTAGATCAGGTCCGGTCTCCATCACTGATAACCTAAAATCTGCACAACACAAACCACAAGCAAGAGGTAAGAGGACAACGGGAGGTTATCCCCCGTTGACACTCCGACACTCAAGTCAAAAATCTTCCGTAATAAATAGAGAAATGCACGTTTAAAGGTAAACGTGGTAAGAATGTAAAGATATACCGATGAGGGAGTGTGAGAAGGATGTATTGGGAGGCTTGAACTCCATTAATGCACCCGGCAGAGGGGCGGCTTAGAGATGCGCCTAACAGGGGGCGGCTTAGAGGTGCGCCCGCGGAGGGCGGCTTAGAGATGCGCCCGGCGGAGGGACGACTTAGAGGTGCGCCCGCGGAAGGCGGCTTAGAGGTGTGCTCAGCAGAGGAGCGGCTTATAGGTGCGCTCGGCAAAGGGGCCACTTAGAGGTGCACCTGCGGAGGAAGGCTTAGAGGTACGCCCGGTAAAAGGACAGCTTAGAGGTGCCCTCGCGGAGAACGGCTTATAGGTGTGCCTGGTACAGAGGCGGCTTAGAGCTGCGCTCGCGGAGGGTGGCTTAGAGGTACGCTTGACGGAGGAATGGCTTAGGGGTGCCCTGACAGGGGGGCGGCTTAGAGATGTGACCGGCAGAAGGGCGGCTTATAAGTGCGCCCGGTAGAGGGGCGGCTTAGAGGTGCGCCCAAGGATGACGGATTAGAGGTGTGCCCGCAAAGGGGCAGCTTAGAGATGCGCCCGTGGAGGGCGGCTTAGAGATGCGCCCAGCAGAGGGGCGACTTAGAGGTGCACTTACGGAAGGCGGCTTTGAGGAGAATGACTAACTTGCACTAGTGAGTCAACGTTCTAGTTACCTAAACAGAGGGTTAACTCTTGGACAGCGGGCTCCTGACTCCGAGATGAAGGGATCATGACTCCAAGACAGAGGGCTGAAGGCCTCCAGGCTGGCGGTGTCACGAACCCGAACCAAGTAGGTCAATTTAAATGACTAATTATAATTTCTAAAATCTAAAATTCCAATTAAATTTTAAAGCCAATAATACCAAGTCCTAAAAATTCGGGTGTGACGAACCAAATATACGCTCAACAAAATTAAAATCATCACAGAACCTCATCGAACAACCGTTCGAACAAAATAAATACGACCTGCTTTACAATCATCGTAAGGGAGATAATAATCCGACCCAAAAAATCATAATCAAACATAACAAAATATTCAACTATTCCCAACATATAGCAATAAGCCCATATCCG
>JAODPA010104527.1:0-10398 GCA_025585075.1 Nepenthes mirabilis
AATTAGATAATTTAGTTGGATACAAATTCAAACTGAGGTCAATGTAGAGTCCAAATTTCGGCAAAATTTTGACAGCTGATAATCGATATGAGAGGGCGGGTGGGTAGGATTACGAATTCACTTCCGCCGGAGATCGAAGAGACGTTTTCCATGGAGGAAAGAGATTGAATTTGTGTCGAATTCTATCTATTCGTTTCGATGGGAGAGATTGAGGTTTTAGGGTTCTCTTTCTTCCTCTGCAGGCAGAGTACTTATCGTGCTAGCTTGGGGCGGGAATCGAGGCGGCGCCGACGGCGATGGCGGAACGGCGCCGTTAAAACCGTACTTGGGTAGTGCTGATTTCTCGGCTTGTAGGGCTTTTTGGGTGTTTTTGTTTAGCTAGTCCAAATAAATGGAGGAGTAATTTTCGCTAATTTGAAAAAGGCCCCGCTTGAAAATCTAATTTGCGAAAGTGCTCCCCTTAAAAACCCATTTACCGAACCAGGTGGATAGAGAGAGACAGAGAGAGAGAGAGAGAATGGTAGACATGGCGGCACCATCGTTCTTGAGGAACCGCTATTGGGTTCTGAGACACGGTAAAAGCATTCCGAACGAGAAAGGCCTCATCGTTTCCTCTCTGGTTCGTCTCCCTCACATCTCTCTCTCTCTCTTTCCGTTAATTTCTGCCGAAACTAACTTTTCGGGACCATGCTAATGGAAAATTTCCATCTACATGTATTACGGTTAAATTCTCTATTGATATATGTTTTTCTTCAATTTATCATGCGGCCATCTTCGGAATAAGGCTGAGATGCACATTTCGTTATGCGTTCGTTGTCAATTGAGGAATGTTGGATCGCCATTGAGTTACTACTCTAGTGGGAGTCAAATTAGTTGCTCTGGTTGAGGTACTTAGCTGAAAATCTGAAGATGTGAGAGAGGATCAAATTTGAGCTCTTTTTTCCTGGAGGGTGCCGCTGTGGGGGGAAGGGAGTGGGTGAATGGGTGTGGGTTGAAGGTGAAATGGAGTAGAGTTGATTTTGATTTGTATTAAATGAGTTAATGTTATTAATGGGTTGATATGTATATAACATGAAATAATCTTCCATGTGGACACAACTTGAAAATAATATGATATGACATAATTAATAAATTTGTCGGGTTATATTATGAGTTTGCTTTTGTAAATGTATCTTATTGTGGTAGAATGTATTGTTGTGTAATGGGTCACATATTATAAACATGTCTTATTTGTTATATTAACATACTATATGCATCTTAATTGGTCATATAAATACAATCTATTTACTAAATAGGTTATGCATGTCATATTGTAGTACTCGTTCATTTGATAGTTGTGTTCATGATTGGTTTATTGACAAGATCATAAATCTTGTCGTGTTTCACGTTGGTGTATATTTTATTATACTTATGTTTCAACAGTCTAAATTCAACATGTGAACACGAACAGATACCTCTAGAAATAGGGGAAGCAATTTTTGAATTTCTCAAACCAAAAATAAATAGGTGTACGTAGAAGAGATAAGGAAATACCCATTCCTTGATTTTAACCCTACACCATTGAAATAGATGTACTGGTTAGCATATCTATTTCTGTATACATTTAGCAAAACTCATGATTTAGGGTTAACAATTTTGGATTTGAGATGCAAAAAAGCACAAATATATGTAGTTAATTTTTGCTTTCAAGCTCAATCTTCATGATTTAGTTGGTCTTCTGCCTCTATCTTATTGTCTAGTTATTCATGTCTGATCAGGAAAATGGGATGCTCGCAGAGCATCAATTGGCTTCTGAAGGCGTGAAGCAAGCCCAATTGGCTGGTGAACTTTTCCAAAAGGTTTTCTACTTAAAGCTGTCAAATGGTGCTATAAGTTTCCCCCCCCTCCTTGTTGAAGGAAGTCACTGCTTCCTAAGAATGAAGCAACTGTATATGTCTCAATTAAATGGTATCATTAAGTAACTGCGTGATCTCTTGGATGCTAAATGCTGTGATTTTGAGAATTCTGATTTAATGGAATTTGCTGAATTCATGTTAATCAGCAAATGGATGGAACTGCATCATCTTTACAATCTTGGTTAGCAGTATTGTCCCAATTGCTCATTTCAGTAATATGGGCTGTGTCATGTGTCTAAATTTGACTAGCTCGGAATAATTTTTTGATAAATTTTCCTACATCCAAAAATTTTCTATGATTTATGGTAAATTTAGATGGAAAGTTTTGGGGTTATAGAAAAATTAGATGTCCCATCATAAAAATTAGGACAATCCAACTTATTCTCTTGGAAATCTCATATATGTGTAATATTCTTTATAGGGGAAACATTGTGTTCAAGCTTTCCACCACCACTAGCGGTGCCATAGTGTGTCGAGATGCTACACATCACCTAATTGAGCTACATTGTGATGGGAGATGGGCTCTTGGGATGTCACAAAGACAATCGAGAGTATCTGTGAGGCCGGGTGCCAAGTGGACACTATCCAATATGGTTGGAAGGGTTCGATAGTGCGCGTAAGGATTGGATGGGAGGTTATGACCCTTGATTATATGCAAGACGAGTTCTAGATGTCACATTCGTGGGGATAACTCTCTCGAGAAGAGAGACAAGTTGGGAATATCTCAAATCGAGTAAACTCTTGTGACGTTGGAAGCACGGAAAGGGGCAACATTGTGTTATCGAGGTTAATGTCATGGGTGCCGGGTATGTCACTTCTTGACCCAATGGTTGATATAGTGAACATGATAATGTGACTTTGAATGCATTGCGATGTGTGTTGTCTTCACAAGTGATGTACACCGGCAGACTTGTGAGTTCCTAGTGATACATTGGAGCATGAGTGCTCCATGCAAAGAAGTGCTTATAATGATCCAACGTGAACAAGCACTAAGCAAGGCATTAGGACCTGTCGATGGGGTGAGCATTAGCTTGATGGTGAGCTAGACGCTAGAAACAATTGATATGATTCTAGTTGTTTGTCCAAAAGGTTTGAAAGCCTCAAAATCATTATGGGCGATGTGTGACTTGTTATGGGGGCTCAACTTGCTAACCTCGTGTAGCTAAATATTTGAGATGGGACAAGTGGATCCTTGTGTTGAGATAAGTTGGCCATGACTTGGAAAAGTTTTGGTGCCACATGGTCTTTTTGCTGTGTTTAAATACGACCATGGTAGACTAGTATCACAGCTGAGTTGATCTTTACTTCAGTGTTTCTCTTGAGTGCATGAGATTTGGTTGGCAGACGCAATTGGCTGCAAGTGTTGGTGCTAATTCTTGGTTAATCTCAATTAGATTTATGGGAGCTTATGTGGAATCAGATTGCTACGTGTTGGCTTTGATGCTATCTAGGTGTTGAGACCAATATTAGAATTCGTTGGCCGCCATGTTGTGTTTTGATGTGGGTGTCTTCTGATTTCATTTGGGCAATGGGAAAAGCAAAGCCCTACTAAAAAATGTCATGTTGCTGGTGATTGGTGGCCCTTGGGTCAATTAACTAGTAGTTGAATATTGTTATTGTGAGACCTTACTTGACTGGAAACTTTCGTTGAAGAGTCGGATTCAGTGGTGCTGTTCACCTCTTTGGTGTTTAGTGCACTTGGAGTGATGTGGTAACAAGGAGTTTTGTCTGCAGAGTTGGCAGCAAAGAAATGATGGCATAATATGGTGAGTGATGCATCAGGTACTACTTTGTTGTATAGCTTTGTCGTGTGTGTAGTTCTTGATGTGATATGATCACGAAGAGTGATAATTTTCCTGGTTGTCAATATTTTGATGGGGGCATGCGATGGTGTACTGTTATACTTCAGGTGAAGTCTTATTCCAGCTAAGTTCAGAATTGTGACATGCCAGCCGAGTGTGTTAGATGGTTATGAGAACCATGTCATTTGGAATGACTGTTTCAAAGTTGCTGGCAAGCTATATTGAGGGATGCGCTTTGTGGTTCAAGACTGCATGTTTGAGAGGCAGTTTTGTCTACTATTGAGGCCTTCATGACGTATCATCCATTGTGATGTTGTGTGAGATTTATATGCGAAGTCTTGTCTTGGTAGAGTTCTTAATGGGACATGTTAGCCTTGTTGACTGAGTGGTGATAAGCACCATGTTATCGAAGGATGATCATGTCAAGGTTGTTATTAGGCAATTGACATTGATTGATTCACTTATCGGGACAAGACAAATTCTGTGAAGAGGCACTTAGAATCACTTAGATAGCCTTCGTCGAGGATTATCTGTTGGGATATGGTGTAGGAACTCTTCTTGCGGGATGATCATCTTATTGAAGGTCTTGCCTTTGTAAAGTTGTGGATGCAATGGTTGTTGAGGTGGTTACTTGGTGGATTAGCAACCCATGAGTCCTTAAAAATTCGGCATTAGGCCAAGAGGACCATGATTTTGGTTATCACTGCTACATGTTAAGTGGGGGGATGAGAAAATGTGGAAGAATGATGATTTGTTGTTAGTGATAATTGTGTGAAATTGTGTTAGACCTCGATTTTGGGGCATAAGCCAGCGAGTGGCAGGAAATGATGTATCCTAGAGGGGTTACTTCGAGGCTTATCTAGAGAGGGGTATTGATGGTGGATCCTTAACATGAGCATTCTATTTGGACTGAATAGATCATGGTCTTGGGTAGAAGGCATTGGTCAGTGAGGGTCATTTCAAGGGGGAACTTCTGCTAGATGCAAGTGAAGTATGAACACCTCCTTCATTATCTTAATGCATGTGATATTTGTATGGTGAGATCTTGTGACATGTTGGGTCCTCGAGAGAAGTGTGTTGTTCATGTGAAACAGTTGGATGTGTCCACGTCTTCAAGGAGACACTATTGTAATGGCTAGACATTGTTAGAAGATGACCATCCATTTATTAGTGGCATTGGTGATGCATCTAGGGGGAAGCATCGAAACTTGCAAAGAATAGATAAAGTCCTTCAGATAAGCAAACAAAGATTGTGGATGCTAGTCTAGGGGCACTTTCAACCCTTGTTGAGGGGTCGTTCATGTTAAGCTATTGGATGAGTCAAAGTCTATGGAGGATGCACGTGGTTGGATGTTATCTAGGGTAACACAGTTCATTTTTCCCTAGCTAGGTGATGTGTCAAAGGGAGGTATCAAGACTGTGGGATTTTATCAAACTTTTGGGGATCAAGCCAAAAGTTGTTGACGTTGCGTGTGGCGAATAATTTCTTGTGTGGAAGGCCAAACTTTTTGTCCGAGGATGGGGGGGTATGGTTTGACTAGGGAGCTAGTATCTGTTGGTGAGTAAACAAAGGTTGGTGAACTTCGAGAACATGATGGAGCTGGGAAACTTGTTCTGATGCCATTACCATATTGTGCTCAAAAAGTGTAATGGAGTGCATTCTTTCAATGGAGTTGAATATTTTCAGGGTTTTGGGAGTGATTGATATCTTGTTCTAGGCTGAGTCCATGGAGTTGGCCAATGAGTGGGATCCACTGTGTGGGCGGATCCTATCGAAGCTTCTTTCGACAACTATCCCAAAGTATGAATAGGGCTAAGAGATGCTTCGACTAAATCTTGTTGAAAGTCATTCGGGCCACCTTACTAGGTATAGATGGGTCGCAGAGATGTTTTAGAGTATTTGTAAATTGGGATCTGCTAGAGATTGCTAGAACCACATTACCAAGGTACAGTTGGCTCTGAGATACTTTTGAGAATTCACAAGGAAATGCAAGTGTAGTTGAGGCCATCACGGAGGTGATCTACCATGAGTAGTTGGGCAGAGATAATCACTATCAAGACCAAGAGTGATTGTGGGCAAGTCAATGGGCGCATCGACAAGATATATGGAGGATGTGGTGGTCTACAAATTGAGTGATGGGCAAGACATAAGGCAAATTGTGTTGGAAGAATTTAGAAGCTAGCACTAATAGTTATGCTTGGGACTTGGTTAAGGCAATATATCAAAGTAGTGGCAGAGATTGAGCCGACAAGGGCATTGGCAACTTAGTTGCGGGATAATGTCACAATCCGACTAGCTAGGAATAATTTTTTTGATAATTTTTCCTACGTCTTTGAATTTTTTTGTGAATTATGATGAATTTTCTTTGAATTTTTCTTACATTGTAAAAGTTAGGGTAGCCCAACACATACTCATTTGAATGTCATAAATGTTTAATATCCTCTATAGGGGAGATATGATGTTCAAGCTCTCTGCCACTCCTAGCGATGTTCAAGGGCATTGAAGCACTACATATCACCAAAGTTGTCACTTTCTCAACATGGGCGGGTATAAATTATTAATAAATAAACCCAAATAGTAATAATAATCCATAAATAATTAAAATTCAGATAATCCAAAGTCGGGTCGGACAAATCATATCCCAAGACCAAACAATACAAAAACTACAAATTATAGTGGACACAGTATCACAACCTCATACCAAAAGTAGATAATAATTAATGATAATAATTTAAACCCACGAGATAAATTCCTAACCGAAAAGGGAACAACCGAATTTGATACTCAATATCGGGTCGAACTTGACAAAACATCAAAAGTGTTTGAAAGTAATAATCACATAAGTAATCATAAGATATCTCCGAACTATCTGTCTGGACTCCAATAATATTGACCATAACCTGCTATATAAATTGTAAGAAAAACAATAATCGAACGACATAAAATCTCATCATCGACCCTACATAAATCACAAAATGCTATAATCCCAATACCGAAAGAATCCAAGGCATGCCTCCATCAAAACTACACACTAACACCATCCTATACATAATTCTTTTGTGCAAAGGTTTCCAAAAATACAAATACAGACCCAAATATAAATCTAAAACATAAATAAAATTTCTATAAGCGTCCTCATCCGAGCTCCTTACAAGCTATCCATAGCTCTTTAATTTGGAAGGGCTAGAGATGATAAACTTATGAGCCGAATTCATAGCAAATATCAGTGTATAGATATATAAAATAAAATAAATATATATCCATAAATTAGAACAAAGAAACGAGAACAATAAAACATGTACAAAATCTATTACAAATAAGGGGTCCAAACATGCGAAATGTTCAAATGTGATCTCGTATGTAAAATTCTTAATCCTGAATATGAATAACAAATAGTCCGAACGTACGAATTCATCCAAAGTTTGATGTCATAAATCCAAATGGTGGTTGGAACCTATAAATGTCAAGTCAAACATCTTGAATATCAAATTAGGTGTATGTAAAAATATCAAAAATCCAAACATGTTAAAATCTAATAATCTAAATACGTACTCTTGATAATTTTAAGCGGAATCACTATTATTTAGACCAATAGGCGGGTTGTCTATATATTACTTTCATTTTTGAATTTTTCTTTAAATTTTCGTTGTACAAATATTTCTAATTGATTGAAGATAAGCTGATGACATCAAAATAAATTAATTGAAAATCAGGTGTTACACATAGGATCTAGTTGAGCCAAACTCTAGCCGACCTCCAATTATAGTAATAAATAAATCTGTTCAAACCCCCAAAAAACCGTTTGTAAGGAACCCACTAAAATAATAAATAAACCTATTTGAATCCCAAAAAACCTTTTGTAAGGAAACTTATTTAACAAAATATTTAAACTATCACAATATAAATTATACCAAGATCCATCCACTACCAAGTTTCCAAAGTTATACAAACAGTAATAAATCGAACTATACAATGATCCCAAATATGAGTCTTAAAACAAATTAAATACAAATTTGAATATAGATAAAACAAAACCAAATCTTCAAGCCTCCTTTGTCTAAATCTTGCAAGTATTTGCAAGGTTAGAAAATATTTTCAAAATGTGATTTTGAAGCTCATGAAGTATATATAATAACAAATGCATGTCCATAAGATAGAGGAACAGAAAATAGTGAAACATATGTGAAATCCAATATTAATACCAAATGTTCAAATGTGTAGTCTGAAATGTGGTTTCGTATGCCAAAATTCATAATACATATACAAGTACCAAATAATCCAAACTGTATGTAATCATTCAAAGTTCAAATCATATGCTTTTCAAAGACTCAAATGTCTAAGGTCTAATAGTTTCAAATATTATATCAAAACCTACAAAATCTCAAAGTTAAACATTTCAAAAAGTCTCAAATGTAATGCATGTTAAAATCTCAAAATCCCAATTATGCTAAATCTTAGAAATAATGATCAAAAGATCAACTTTGAGAAAGGGTTATATGTATTCTTGGTAATTTTAGGCCAAAACGGTGCTATTTAGACCCGTAGGTAGGTTGTCTATAAATTACTTTTTATAGACGGGGTCAAACGTAACTTTGTTTTACTACTGGTGGATGATAGATGCATTTCTCAAAGTGTATTTGATATATTAAGATGTCTAAATATATTATTTTCTTTCAATTTTTTACAATGATTCTAAAAGGAAATACAAACGGGGGTCTCTGTAACAAATATTCAAAATTTTTTCACTCTAGAAAAAGTACAAATGTCCAAAATGTTTCTATTTTGAGAAAAGTGCAAATATCCATAATATTCCACCTTGTGGAAAAGTGTAAATCATATCAAATATCAAAATAGAGTTCGGTTCGAAATACTTTTATGAAATATCAACATGTAAGGCCTAATGTACAAATTTCATGACTTTTCTTTACAAATATTTTCATATATGAACATAATACTTCAAAAGATTCATTTATTTCATAAAAAAACAATCAAATCTCTTGAATCTTGGGCAAAACCTAACAAAATTTCAAAACTTCTAGTAAAATTCACATGCATGGTGCAGTAATCAAAACAAGGATGTAAAAGGTAGCAAGCATGTATAACAAAACAAGTATCGTAAGCAAAATTGAAGGGTTTACAAAATAAATCAAAGAATAAGTTTAGAAATACTTGCCTTCAACCTCTAATCTAACAAACCTGACTCTAAAAAATTTTAAAATCTCATTTCTTCTCTTTCTATCTCTTATTACTCCACCTTTTCTTTTTCTCTCCCTTTTCTCTTGCGAAATGACCAAAATAGTGTGTAGGGTCCTTACATGCCACAATCGATGCATGAGCGATAGATAGGCTTGCGGCAGGCGCCACTTTGAAATCTCATGTTTGCATGAGCGCTGCATTGGGCATAGTTTAGGCGTCGCATATTTTATCACTGAGTGTCAACACAGGTGCACCTTAGATGCCACTATGTTACCTAAATCATGCATGAGCGGTTCATAGGTGCACATTAGGTGCTCCTCTACTGCCTTAAACATGCACAAGTGTGGGATAGGTGCCAGTCAGGCGTTGGTCTGATTCCAAATAATCCAATTTTGCCTGAAATTTTCATTGTACAATTATTTTTTAAATTAACCCAATGAATATAGATATATATATATACACACACGTTGATGATATCATAAATCATAAATGAAAACCGGATGTTACATGAGTTTTCCTATGATGGAGGACTAGCTCTCAGGATGTCGCAAGGACAATTGAAAGTCTCTATGTGGTCGGGTGCCAAGTGGACACTATTCAATGAGGATCGAAGGGCCCAATAGTGTGGATTAAGATAGGGCGACTGGTTATGACCCTTGGTTGCATGTAGGACGGGTTCTTGATGTTTCACTAGTGGGTATAATCCTCTTGAGGTGAGAGACAAGCAGTGAGTCTTGAACCGAGTAAACTTTTGTGACATTGGAAACTGTGTTGTTAAAGTTAATATCATTGTTGAGTATGTCATGTCTTGACTCGATGGTTGATATAGTGAGTATGATAATGTGACTTGGATGCTTTAAAAGGCATGTTGCCTTTATGAGTGGTGTAAATTGGCGGACCGATTAGATCCCAATAATACACCGAAGCATGAGCGCTCCATGTGACAAGGTGCTTATAGCGACCCCATGTAAGCAAGTGCTGAGTGAGGTATGAGAATATATCATTGGGATGAGTGTTAATGTGACAGTAAGTCTGTCGTAGTGGGATAATTGATATGTTGTTAGTTGTTTGACCGAAAGGTGTAAAAGTCCTGAAGTCATACAGGGAACATGGTACTTGTTACTAGGGATTCGACTTGCTAATCTCATGTGGCTAAGTGTTCAAAGAAGTTTTAGAATAGCGCCATCTATAGAGATCAATATCGACGCCCCCTATACAGCAGCATGCCACCTATTTGTTGGGAGGCTATAGTGTGGGGGTAAATTGTTTCACATCGATTGAGTGTATATAGTACTAACGGTATATTTGATAACTGGAATGGAATAAAGTGGGAATAGAATAATCATTTTAGGGAATAGAATATGATGGAAATAGAGTTGGAATTGTTATTCTTACATTTGGTTATTAGAATAGAATAAGGTGCGTATTAGTATTTCATGGTTTGATTTATAGAATGGTATGAGGAATAATGTGGGAATAGTGATAATAATAATAATAATAATAA
>JAODPA010104538.1:2555-20625 GCA_025585075.1 Nepenthes mirabilis
TGCTGCAAAAAGAAATGAAAAATAGCTGCAAAAATTTAAAAAAAAAAGAAAGAGAAAAAAAAAAGAAATGAGAAGAAAAAAAGAACAAAAAAGGCAAAAAAAAAAGAAGAAAGATTGCATTGGCTTTTATTTGTACAATCTTATTGGAAGGAAAGATATATGAATGAAGAATGCATATTACATGTGAAGATAGGTTTCTAATAAAACTTTGCAGTCAGGGTACTTTTTGAAAATTCTATACCCTTTCTTTGATACCTACAAACCCATGGTCTCATTACAACCTTAAAAGATGAAGTGTGATCCACGTGTGATGATTTTGAAAGTGATCTTACTTGCTGTGTTTGTCTTATTTTTTATATAAGTTTCTTTCATGAAGTTATGACAAGTCAAGTTTATTAGTTATAGTATTTTCAATAACTAAAAGTTGTGCCACTTTGCTTTTGATTACATCTACTCATATATATGTACAACTCTTGAGCGGAGCCTATGAGTTCATTCTTTTGAGAGTGAATAACCGGTAAGTTTTGAAGTCAAGACTAAAAAGTTGAATTTTGTGTGTACTTGCATGTAACGGATTTAGAGAAAATGTATTCACACACACACACTTGAACTCTTTAAATGTTTTAACTTAAGATTGACGAAGGCATGAATTATTATAAAGATATATGTTTGAATTAGATTATTCATACAATTTATACATTAAAATTTTGATATTTAATAAGTGTTTTTTGAGTTACTTAAGAATTGAAAAGAAAGTTTAAAACAATAAGTATTGAAATAATATGTTATCATCCAAATCCCATTTAAAGAAAAAGGGGTTTTACACTAATAAGATTTTGATAATTATTGTCACATGATCAAAAAAGGTGATGAGAAAAAAAATAATTTTTATTCAATATAATCCTCCCATTTTAGAGTCTTTTTGTAATTCTATTGAGGAAGATTTCATCTAAACATTTTGGACTGGTAATATCATAAGATAAGTCTCGTAAATTTATATGAATTAGGTATTTTGGCTTATTTTTCATAGATGCTTGATCTTTACATTGATTTGATTGGAAATTTGGGAGTGTAAATGTAATGATGACATCATTTGAAAAATAATTGCTAGATTGAAGTTTTGCATTGCATACTACTATAGTTAGATAAATTGATTTGCTTGTTTTCATTTTTTCTTTATTTAGTTCAACAATTTTTTTTTTTTTGAGTGAGATTGAATAGGCTAACTTGTTATTCTTAACACTATGTAGCTTTCTTTGAGTGGCATTAAATAGGAGAATGTGTTATTTTTCTGATGCAAAAGCTTTCTAATTACTTTGACTTGTCAGATTACTTATTTTTTAGTGTATTAATTTGTTTTAAGTAGGATTGAATTAGATAATTTAATATTTTTCTGTTGCGAAAGCATATTGATATTTTATTATAATTTGGAGTTTTAGATTTGCACTTACCTTTTTTATATTATATTGTACAATTGAACTATAAAATTGTTTATTTTACAAGTTAGATTTTGGAATTTAGGATTTTCTGTTTATTGGTTAGAATTAGAAGAGAATGGTTGAAAATATGAGAATTCTTATTTTTATTTTTGAATTTTATTTTCACATTTTTTATTGTAATACCTATTTTAGTTATGATAGTCAAGATGATTGATTTCATTATTTTTCATTATTAGAGTTGTGACACTTTGCTTTTGATTGTACTTACTCATATATATGCACAACTCCTCACTTGAGCCACTGAGTTCACTATTCGTTTGAGGGCGAATAATTGGTAAGGTTTGTATTTATGGCTAAAATGTTAGCTTGTGTTTACTTGTATGGATTTAGAGAAAATGTATCTGTTGTGCCCCTGGGTCTGAGTTTTCTGGCGGATTAGGGAGCCTTTGAATTCTATGCCTCGGTCGGATCTTGAACTGGTTCGGTTTCCGCTCTCCTCAACCGGGGCCCTGCATTACACAAATTACAAATAAGAGGTCAGAGGTCGACGAGAAGTTCTCCTACCGAAAACATTCTGACGCTTAAGTCAGATATCTTCCGCAATAAACGGAGAGATGCAGGAGTGAATGTTGAGATATGGTGGGGAATGAGGGTGCAAGACTCGTTGAGCGATTAAGGGAGGCTGGGCTCTGAGATTTGCACTGTAGGGAGTGGCTAGCTAAGATTGCTCGATAGTGGCTTTTAGGGGCGATGACCTTTGATTGATTCGGGGACCAAGAATTGAGACTAAGAATCGGAGATCCCTTTCATGTCGAAGGAAATGGTATTTATAGGCTCTACGGTGGAGAACCTTGGGCATGGAAATCTTTGACATGTGGCAAGCCGAGATTCGCCGGCCGCTGACCGCTGGCAGCAGCCAGCAGTGTCAGTTGTCACCTTGCGGTGGTGTGGAGTCCGTCGTCGAGCATTGACCACGCTTGGTCTTTTGCTCGCGCGAGGATTGGCTTGGTGGCTTGGGAGAATGGCGCACACCGCAGCTTGCAGCACTGACCTTCTTCTCATTCACTAGCATTCTCTGGGCTGACTCCTATCATCTGTAGTCGTCTTAATGGGCTGCAGTGGGTCACTAATTGGCCGCTACTCTGGGGTGCCATGTGGGCCGCTCTCCCTAATCCTTTGGGCTTCACGGGAACTTGGGCGTTGCTGCTCATGGCCCATCCTGGGATGGACCCAACACTAGCCCCCAAGCCTAGGGACGACTGAAAGTATGGGCCTGGCATGTCCATGGTGGGTCTAGCTGGCTGACCGCATGGCTCTGCTTGAGATGTGCTGGCTTTTGTCTCTTCATGGCGTCGTTCCTTCCCCACGTGAATATGCAGTTTTTTTAGTCGTTGCAGGGATTCGGAACCCTATTGGGAAGGATTCGCGTCTTTGGAACAAGCACTGCATTGAAAGCTTTCCTATTTCTTGATTGACGGCCATCGAAGGGCAAGTTCGCCTGGGAGCCCTAGGGATCCCTTGCGCTGCAATAAATTTAGGAGTTCCCATGCTTCACATATCCAAGTTCATCCCTTAGCTGGTGAAACAATGGGGAGTCTGTGGGGGGCACCATGCTCCAAGGAGTTCCGGACGGGAATTGGATAGACCTGCAGGATACTCATAGCTGTCCTTGAAGCTTGTCATCATGCTCTTTCATTAGGTGCTTCCTCTTACTAATGAGGGTGGTTCGGCCATTCCGCTGTTGTCATGTGCCTCCTCCAGGGCTAGCCAAGACTCTAGTCCGTAGGTGGGATGCAACGGGGCTTGCAAGCTGTTTCTGGGGATTCTGTTCTCTCAATAGCGTGCCGCCACCGTCTCTCACCATGGCTGGTAGTTCATATATGCTGCCGAGAGAAGAGGTGGAACCTGGAGTCCCCTCGTGGTGTGTGCGAGCGAGTTGCATCCCCATCGGGTCTTCTGACGGATGTCTGAAAAACCTGGAGGTGGAACCTGAGAGAAGAATGACGCGATATCTAAAAAGGTGACTTCTGCAAAAGCAACCAATTCACCTATCAGAGTTGGTAGCTGGTTGTATCGACTGCAAAAGGGCAGGAAAGCGACATATCAGGGAAGATAAAAAGTTTTTGCGTGCATGCAGTGGCATCTTGCAGTGTCAGTGGCAGGTCTTATCATACACGCAATCTGCCTAATGTGATGATTGCAACCAGATGTGTAGGTGGTTAGCCAGCTTGTATATATATGCATGCTGGGCATGCGAGAGAAGTGTACAAGAGCAAGTAGAAGAAAGTTGTAAGAAAAAAAACGTAAGAGAGAATTGTATTCTTGCTCTTGTTTTGTTCTCAGGTCTTTGTAACCAGTGGTTTGTATAACCATTTTCACATAGTAAATCTGTTTGTGGACTGTGTCCCATAGTTTTCCCTCTTATCTTTAAAGAGGGCTTTCCACGTACAAATTTGTGTGTTCTCATTTCTCACTTATCGCCCTGCTTGTCATCTCTTATTTTACGACACGCTTATTGGCCGGCCGACCGACCGACTTTCCCAACAAAATGTTGTTTCAATTCTCTTCTCTCTTAATTTTACCTGTTAAAAAGGGTATTATATTTGAATTTTACTAAACTGGAGATGTAAATTTCATAAATCTGAGTCACAATAAATGAATCCAATATATTAGTATTCTAAAGCAATTAAAACCAAAAATAAAATTACTGTCGCCTCAGTACGATTCTCGTTAAGGTGCACCACCCATTAATTAGATTTCTAAATTAATTTTAATGGCCCTAATTTTACATTAAAATTAAAAATCAACATTAATTCTTTAATCTTTATTTCTATTTTTATTTTGACATGAATCAGCGTTAGATTCTTCTATGGACATAATAAACAGGTTAACTTGACAACCTGCCCGAGTACAAGCAATTAGGGCAAAGTTGTGCTGTCAAATGAGTGAGGAGGAAGGCACATTCAGACAAACTCTCCTATCGTCTCCAAGAGACTGCTGCTAAAAGCCGAAAGAGACGGCGAGAGATGAAAGACGACATAGCTACGCCGTCAATGGCAAGTAATGCAGAAAATATGAAACGCAGAGGCAATAGTATCTCCATTGACGATGGCAGGTTCATATTCATACCTTTCCTATTTTGATGAATCCCTTTCCCTCCGATCTTAGTTACTTAATTTCTAATCTCAATTGAAATTGTAGGAATAAACCGAGGATTATCGTGCAGCAGAGAAAATCTCTGCCGATTGCTACAGGTCTGATTTTGAATTCTATTTATTTGTCAAACTGTTAACTTGATTCTTGTTTCTTAATTTTACCCTCCCTAACTTTTAATTTTTTGTCAAGCTTAGTAATTTTGTGTTTCCTTCTTTTTTAGCTTATATTTCGGGACAAGTGTATGGTTGTTATTGATTTTTATATTTATTTATTTTTTGGGGGCAAATCCATATGATTCTATGTTTTGTCTTTTCTTCATTGAATTTCCAGTTGAGAAGGAACTTGTGGAAAAGGTTCAGAATAATCAGACTCTGATTATTGTTGGTGAAACTGGTAGTGGGAAAACAACTCGTAAGCTAATTTTCTGACCATCTTGGATAAATTTTTGATCCATTACAACTTGATCCCTTACATTTCATTGGTTAGATCTATATTTGTTTCTTTTTCCCTTCCCTGCTTAAGTTTTTTCTTTCATCGAAGCTTGATGACTTTATTTCAATTTATAAATGACTGTATTTCTACAGAATTGCCTCAATATCTATTTGATGCGGGGTTTTGTCGTGATGGGAAGGTCATTGGGATTACTCAGCCAAGACGTGTCGCAGCTGTTACTATTGCAAAAAGGGTAGCTGAAGAATGTGGTGTTCAATTAGGGCAAAGGGTTGGATATTCCATAAGATTTGATGATATGACTTCCTGCTCAACTAGGATCAAATACATGACAGATGGATTGTTACTGAGGTAGGCTGCACACTGATTCATCTTCTATGTCAATGTTTCACCTGTGCAATACAACTTTCAAATTTCAATGGTAGTGTCTCTCTGGGAAGGAGAGTGAATATTGTTATATTTCTCCCTTAAAACTCAAAAGTCATTGGTTTGAATACACAAAAATAGTCTCTGCAGGTTAAGGATGCATGGTTGCATCTAGAATTAGTTTGGAAACTAGTACTTTTACTGTGTTGAGTCCATGCAGCATTGGTGGAGTCCAGTTGCATCTAATTACATGATGCAGAGGGGATAATTTTTACTGCTAAAGGAGATGTTGGATAATGTTTAGATGATGTAAAAATAAGAGTAGAAATTAGTATGATGAAATACTCTAAAATAGTCTCTATTCTTGTTAGACCATATGTTGTATGTCTGTTATTGTTTTTAGGACTGCGGTGTATTTGAACATTTGAATTGTCTTAAGAAGAGGGTATATTGGTTAGAGATGAAAAAGAATAATGACTCTAGAAGTCATGCGCAGTCATTGAACCTGAGTAACAGGGACCGTCTGCAATTGCCATGCAATCTCTGAAATACAGAAACCCTAGCACAGGGTGTCTTTAGCGAAGATGAAGGCTGTAAATGATCATGAACTAGTGCCTCAATTTAGAATTCAGTATGGAAGCTGGTTATGTTACTGTGTTGTCCGAGCATCAAGGGAGTCTTGATGCACTGATTGATGAGGCAGAGGAGATTATATTTATTGGTAAAGGAGATGCTGAATCATTGGACGAAATGCTATGATTATCGGATATTCTTGTCAGACCGTTTGTTCATGTCTTACATTTATCTGTTAAGAGCCATTAAACATTTTAAGTATGGTTGGAAAGAAGATATATGGGTTAGACATGTGGAAAACAGGCGGTAATTTTTGTAAGTTGTATCCTGTTTTGTTTCACTTTAAGACACTGATGCAACGCTTGATTTACATTAGGGAAGCATTATTGGATCCATTCCTTTCCAAGTACTCAGTCATTATTGCTGATGAAGCTCATGAGAGAACCATTCATACTGATGTGTTGCTGGGATTGCTGAAGAAAGTGCAGAAAGTAAGATCTGAATACCAAAAGGTTGGCACCGTAAAGACAAATGATGGTCCATTGTCAGGGAAGGAAAATGGAGCTCAATCTGCCAGCTTTCTCAAGCTGTGCCAAGGTGTAGAGTTCCCTCCATTGAAGTTAATCATTATGTCTGCCAGTTTAGATCCACGTATGTTCTCCGAGTACTTTGGTGGTGCAAGCTATGTTTACATTCGAGGCCGGCAGTTCCCTGTAAACATATATTATACCCAGCATGCAGAATCAGATTATGTTGATGCAGCGATAATAACAATATTTCAGGTTGTTCCTTTTGTGCGCATCATCTATCCTTTTGATTGTTTTGCTTCTTAAGCTTACTGCACCTCCAAAGGGTTGGGGAGTTTGTGAAGGAGCTACATGTTTAACAAGTTGCCAAGTTTTCTGAAAAGTTTGTGCATGGGTAGATTTCTGTGTTTATGGTTTCTGTTTCTATATAATGTTCTTGGATTAATTGATAACTTGAAGCCTAATTGTGCGCCTAGAATCTATTGTTTATTCGAGCATTTGAGTGTAATATACAACTTGAAGCAATCTAGTTTCTAGATGCAAGAACATACAAGAATATCGGCTGATATTTATCTTATTGGACGACAATGTTCATGTTTTTTCATGCATGCCAAAACTGATCTTAAAGAAAGGGTGTGCAGTTGGGAAGTCTTCTGGCTAAAGTTGTTAGCCCTTCTGCCAGGTCTCTAAGTATATAAAGTTGCACAGCATTGAAAGCGTCTGATATTTGTGAAGGTGGGTGGATGCAATTATTGTGTAAAGGTGGTTTTGACCACAAGTTCAGCTGGATGGAAACCTTATTATGCAGTCCCCTGAGTATTTGTGAAAATTGTAATATTCTCCTGTGTTTTGTTGCAAGTATTGGAGTCTTTTCTGTTTATACTTGCCAATGTTAAGATCATACAATGTCTGCAATAGAATTCAGATGCTAATTTTCATGCTAAGCTTGGCCTTATGTATTCTCTGCTAGTAGATCTAAGTACTAGTGTTGAATGTAGGTCCTCATTTGATTGTATATGATTTCTTCATTATCATGGGAATTTCTATGCTCATATATTCAATTTGTTAGATTCATTTAGAGGAGGGTCCTGGAGATATTCTTGTATTCTTGACTGGTCAAGAAGAGATTGAAGCTGTCGAGGGACTGATTCAAGAGCAAATACGCCGACTACCAGCAGGCAATCAAAAGTTAGTAGCTGTTCCTATATATTCGTCTCTTCCTTCGGATCAGCAAATGAAAGTTTTCATGCCTGTTCCAGATGGATTTCGTAAGGTTTGTCTGGCATGTCTTTTGTAATTTATGATTGTTTAGTAAGGCTTTTGGTTTTAAATTATTTTCAAGTATTGCATCATTTTACTGTAGTATCATTATAGCTTGGTCTGGTTATGGTTTGAACATAGATCAAAAGATCATTTCATTTCCTTCCATCATACCATTGTCCTGTTACTGTAAATGAGAATATTTAAATGGCATTTACATTGAAGCATGATTTTTTTGTCAACATAGTAGTGTTTAATGAATGGAAATAAGGCCATCTGATGTCTATAAGTGTAGATTGGATGGATGCCCGCTCTGTGTGGATGCTTTCAAAAGGGCTATTTGCTGAGCGGAATTAGCTTCCCAACTCAGAACCCTTATTTTAATCTAGGGGAGGGCATACAAGGCAGTAACTGACTGACCACTGTGTAATTCCTATTTGTTTTTCCAACTTTAGCTAAGAAGAACTATTATCTCCTTTGTGGAGTGATGTTGCTTTGGTTGGCTAGCTCTTGAATTGATAGACTGCTGATTTCTTTGGGGCGACATTCCTCTTATTTATGAAAACCACTTGTGTAACCAGGGACAAGTAGCAAGTTTTTGCCTACTGTAGTCTGCTGTGAAACCAAAAAAAAGTAAATTAAATGACTGCGGCTTATGCTTGTCCTGTCAATTGACTGCCCTGCTTTGCTAATTCGGGCGACCATGTAGTCACAGTAATCATCATGGTGCACGTAATCTTGCTTCAGTATTGTGCTAAGGATCCAAAATGTCTTAGTGCGTGATTTTAAAAAGCTGAGTTGTTAAAGGCTGTCATAAGTTCTTACCTCAGGGCATGTTGATGACTGTTGTATATCATATTATATGTTTGAAGATGATACACAACAGTCATCAATATGTTTGAAGATGCTATTTCTGCTGGTAGCCTGGTACTGCATAAAAAGGTACATAGGAGATGAAGTTGCAGTGTGAATTTTTGCACTCACTCTGGCTGTTTGAATAGATTTGCAAACTAAAAGTTGTAGTCATCCTCATCCATGTTTCTAGATCAGCTAACAATTGATTTAGATTTTCTGTTTAGGTAATATTGGCAACAAATATTGCTGAGACATCAGTGACAATACCAGGAATCAAGTATGTTATAGATCCTGGATTGGTGAAAGCACGCACCTATAATCAGCAAACAGGGATAGAATCATTGGTTGTTGTTCCTACTTCAAAAGCACAGGCTGTCCAAAGGAGGTATGCATCATCAATGTGTTCCATGGAAATTGATTGGGCACACATTATATTTATGCTAACTGTTGGTGAAATAGTTGATAAGGTAACATTTACTAGACATTAAATTCAGTATTGCTATTGCCTACTTATTATGTTCATGTGGACTCATGTTTCTTCTGGAAACAATTTAAGCCTGATAAAGTGAATAAATAGTAGTGTAAACTGGGCAGGTATTTGCCAAGAGTTGTAAATATAAGTTTTAACAATTTTATTGTATCCTATATCTTCTTCACTTCTTCACACGGTAGAATCACTAGTAATTTTCTTTTGATTCCATGCTAAACTAGCAATGGAGATGATAAACTGTGAGGTATTTAGGCTTTGACTTCGATTAATTGCAAATCTTAAGTTATTTTTGTGCTTATCTTGTTTAGAGACTATTTAACTGTATGTTTGAGTTGGAATTTGCTTTATGGAAATACTTTGGATGGTACATTATTTATGAGTGGATCTGTTTGGCTCCTAATTCTGCCTATATAAGTAGTTTCTTGTATTTTTCACAAACTTCTTAGAGGTTCCTACCAAATAAAAAACTCCTTAGAGGAAGGATGGAGGATAGCATGTCTTGGCCTTGTCTAACTGAAAGCTTCCTTGCTATGGCTGTGATCAGGGGAGTAGTAGTTCTAATATGCAGCAAAATCGAACATCTTTGCTCTTGCAAAAGTCTTCTTTGCTCTTATATCACCACCTGGGACTATATAATTTAAGTAATCAGTGAAGTGTTTTTATGGTGTTACTTGGGTGAGCACTGAGTCTTCTATATCACTTGGAAGTAGTGCTGCAAGTTGTCTTTGGCTCTCTCATGCAGTGTCATTTGGATTATGCTAAATAGCTTGATTCATTCCTTCAAATTTCATGGTCAGTCTAATCTTAATGGTAATTGTAAGAGGAGGGCTTGATGTTGGACCTGTCCCTTTTTCGTTTTCCTTTTCACAGAAGGGAAATTGCTGTTTTGCAAGGGTAGAGAAGAAACTTACTTGATGTTTGAAGACTATGTATTTCCTTATTCTTGTGAACATAAAGAGCATTGTTTAAGCCTTCCTTTATTTAATGGACTTTCTTGATAGATAAGGTTAGCTAAAAGCTTCCCTTTTATACTCTGTTTGCATCCCCTCGGATCCAATGTATTGGCATTCTGTAATGCTTGACTTATACCTGTCCTCCTTTACTCTGAAGGAAATTCTTTTTAAGGTTGATTACCAATAATTGCAATCAAGTCTTGCAAAAGGTTTTGTAATATTAATGTATTTGTCTTATTTTTGCAATTAGTTTTTTAACAACTTTTTGAGCACAATATTACAAATTGGAAGTAATCTGTTAAATGATGCTAATTCTTATACCCAAAAAATGCAAGTGTTACACACATTTTGGGACAAAATCTGATGGAAGTTTTGTGGCCCTTTGTGCTTAATATTCACTGGATTTCTATAGTTGTGTAAAAGATTTCAAAATAAAAATTAAAAAAATCTAAATTTCAAAAAATAAACTTTCATAATAGAAGGAAAAATAGAGCACCCTCCCCCCTCCCAAAAACAAATGGTTATATTTCAAACTAATTTGTTACTTCTTGAGGTTGCGTCATGTTGGATATCTATCAGCTGTAATGTAAGGCTAAAAGACAAATTCATATCTGCCTACATCAATGTTCTTGAGCATTAACTGAATATAATATTTGAGGTTTAAAATTTTCTCATTGTAGTGGGCGTGCAGGACGTGAAGGACCTGGGAAATGCTTTAGAATCTATCCAGAGAATGAATTTGCAAAACTTGCAGATTCTACAGTTCCAGAAATCAAGAGATGTAACCTTTCAAATGTGGTTTTGCAGCTCAAAGCTCTTGGTGTTGATGATATTGTTGGCTTTGACTTCATGGAAAAGCCATCCCGGTAAGAGAGGAAAATCAATTGATTGATGAATAGGTTTTTAATATCATACACCTGTGTACTACATGTTTAACCCATCAATCCATACTGTGGTTGTTTTGTCAGTATATACAATAGCTAGGGCAGGAGAAATGAAGTGAGAAGATCTATGTAGATCAATATCAGGGTAAATAGTTACGCATATACAGCCTTTTCTATATTTTGTGATTTAAATACGAACTTGTACTTTTTTAAATTGAACTGTTGATCGTTGACCAACGACTCAACTGCCTTAGCCATTTTTGCCAACATTGGTTGTAGGATTGAGCTGTTTCTAACAATGCTTTATGGAGCACTGTTTAAAGTTTTTCACTTTAATTCCTTGGTAAACATTATAGTCAATTGAGTAAAGGCATACATAAACTAGAAAATACTTTCTTTAAGTACCATTTAAGAAAATCTTCTTGGGATGCCTGTTATGAAAAAAAAAAAGAAAATTCACTGTTAATTATAGATACTAAGTAAGCCTTAGTGCCAGAGGGGATCCGGTATACAATGACAGTAGAAAAAATATTTCCTTTTCAGCATTTCTCTTTCAAGTAAATGAAATTCTAGTAAATAAAAATCTACTTGCCAATGCAATCAAAGAATCTTTTGTAGCATGTCTGAAAAAAGCATTCGCGGCTGCATTGTGATGTTTATTGCTTGAACAATGGAGTGTGGTGTTGCAAGTTGCAAGACATCCCTCTCAGCAATGGATGTGCAGCCTACTGATGGCACTTGAATGCATGAGTTTTTTTTTATTTTTTTTGCTGCAGTCACCATTTTACTCTGTATGGTTTTCCTGTTTTATTTTGTGCTTTTTAGGCTACTGATGTTAAATTCTGCATGCCAGCAGACTTGCAAAACGATGTTTTTGCAATAACCTGACTCAACCTCAACTGCCAAGCCAACAACCATTAGCCATCTGCCATCAACCAACACCTTTGCCAAACCAGCTCTGATTTGATTATAAAAATCATAATAGATGTAATAGTGGAATTGACAAGCGGATGAGTTGCTTAAACCACTTTTGTGAAATGTTTTAGTAGCACAGATTGAAGGTCTGTATTTAGATTGCAAAAATTTTAAATTGACCATTGTAGTATTTTCTTCCATTTACCCCTGTATATTAAATGGGTAAAAGGTGAAAATTGGCAGTTCATGTATATTAAGGTCATAAGACAAGGAGAAAAATTGCAATAAACTGTTAATGACAACCATGGGGAAGGGATTAACTTTAAATTCAATTGTGAGAAGTTTATTCGCCTAATGGAAAATGTCATAAAACACTAATAATCGGAAGTATTAGAGGTCTTGGGGCTTAACGAAATTATTTTTCCCTGGAACATGCCAGATGAATAGGGGAAATGTTTCATGATGTACATATGAAAATTTCAAAAGGTTTACAAACAAAATGAATGTATCAACAAAAACGTTTATTACTTGTTGTGTCGACAAGCTGATTGTGTCGTTAAAGGAGACTCTAGGGAAGAGCTAATCAAATGGAAGGAAACTCTAGGGAAGAGCTAATCAAATGGAAGGAAACTCTAGGGAATAGCTAATCAAACAGAGATCACAACAAAGTAAGGAGCATGGACAACTACTCAGAACACAGATATGACTTAACATACGGACACCTTTCGGACACAAATACACTAGCCTGGGAGGTGTTGATGCTTCGTAGGTGGCAAGAAATATGAATTCAGAAATGGATCTGGTCAGTATGTTGAAACCTCCGCAAGGATTTATACCTGGCACCAAATGATTAAGGCTGAGGCAAAATATGGGTTCAGAAAGGAATCTGGTTGGGGCTGAGGCCTTCAGAGAAGTTCAAATCCCCTGTGCAACTGAACCCAGAAGAAACCAGAAATGAATCTGATTTATGCCAGGAGATAAACCAATGAGGTTATGTAAAGGTAAAGTTACCACAAAAGAAAGGGGCTTGACCATCATTTTCTTTGATGTAGGGGGTACTTGGGGAAGTATATGGTGGGTTCTAGAAGGCTTTCTATACATATCTCATCTAGGATATGACAGGGGACATTTTAATGGTAGGTTGTATGAGGGAAACTATAGATTTTCAAATTGCACTAGGCTTAGGTTAAGGATCGTCTCTCTCTCTCTCTCTCACACATGTGAGCGAGAGCGATTTAGAAGCTAAGTATTTGTAATGAATATTTTATTTCTTTGGTGCTGTTTTCACTACTCAAAGTCACTCTGTCAGGTTCAAAGAGTAATCCTCTGTTTTTTTGTCTCTTTACCAGGCTAAGGATCTCTAAGATTTTCGTTCCTAGAACTGAAAGATTATTCACATTGTGATCCTTCTTAAAACTTTGGCAGGATATCTATTAAGAAGTCACTCGAAGAATTATTGTTGCTTGGTGCGTTAACAGATGACTATAAACTATCAGATCCTATAGGGCACCAGATGGCCAAATTACCTTTAGATCCCATGTATGGCAAGGCTCTGATTGTAGCAAGTCAATTCAACTGCTTGGAGGAAATGTTGATAACTGTTGCAATGCTGTCAGTTGAATCTATTTTCTACCGCCCTCGTGAGAAGTTGGAAGAGGTATAAATGCTAAGTTATATCAGTATATTTGATAAATTCCGTTTGGCAGAGTCATCATGTGCATTGAATAGTGGAATGTGTGTTTGTGCTGGCGTTTTTAGTTTGTCTAGTGAGTAGAGATTTTTCTGGAGCATGATAATATACAACATCATAGCTGCAGTGTTTGAGAAAACAACAGCATGCAGTTGGCTGAATCTTTGGCTAACCTGTGATATGAGAGTAGGATAAGTGCCATTAAGATAGTCAAAATCATGATGACATATTTGCAACTTCTCAATGCCATTTAAGTTGATGGTTCTTTTAACATGATTTCTTGAGTGTTGAATTATTTCCCTAAAATATTTCCTCCCTTGTCAGTCAAGAATAGCAATGAAGCACTTCTCAAGTCCTGAAGGAGACCACATCACTTTGATAAATGTCTATCGGTCATCTGATGAGTTTTTGGAGAAGATCAGGATCGGTAGCAGCAAAAATAAGATCCTCAAAAATCTGAGAAAATGGTGTGAAGAGAATTTCATAAATAGTCGCTCCCTGAGGCATGCCCGTGACATACACAGGTCAGTCTTGTTCATCCACAGTTGTTTTGAAGGTTGGAGAAGGAATATCTCATTTTAGTTATCTCAAGCTCATGCACTTGAAAGAATCTAGAAGTGGAAGGATTTTGACTTCTGTTTTGTTTCATCTGAAATGAGCAAAAAAATAGCATCGGGAAATAGATAAATATAGAAAGTTTGTGTAATGAAGAAATGGAAGCATGCTAGTGTGTTGTCATGGCGGTTCAGTTCTATCTTAATGAGCTGTCTCCCTGTGATCTCATGATGGCTTCCATGCTACTTGTATTGAAATCATGCATTTGATCTCATCCCATCATATTTTTTGTGATTTATACAATTGTGTTCTTAATAAATTCACTGCACTCTTGCAGTCAAATTCGGAGACATGTGGAACAGATGGGTCTACGCATCGCTTCATGTGGTGATGACATGCTTTCGTTTCGCAGATGCCTTGCAGCTTCCTTTTTCCTGAATGCAGCTTTGAGGCAGCCCGAGGGTACTTACAGGTAACCATTTACTTTGAGCCATGGGTATTCTTTTCATTGGTTTCATGTTTCAAAATGTGCAGCACCCTTGTAGAATGTAATTTTTATTAATCTAAAATGCGGCCTAGTGCACAAGACAATTGCATTGTGTGGTCTGGGGTCAATTATACGTATTCTTTTACCCCAGTATTTTAGAAGTTGTTACCGTGGTTTGAACCTATGACTTCACTGCAGAGTGCAGCAACCTCTCTGTTTCGTCAATGTGACCCTTCAATTAGTAGTTTCTATCCACCTTCCCATTGCTATATTACCTATATCCAAAAAAAAAAAAAAACAAAAAAGGAAGAAGAGAAGAAGAGGGATTGCCAGCATCTAGCCTGCAGTCTTTCTTTATCTGTTCTATCTACTTATTTTCTCAGGTTATTCATTGTTTCTTCCAATTTAATGTGTTTCTAATATGTATATTCCTGAATGACAGGGCTTTGGCGAATGGTCAGGTGGTTCAAATTCACCCATTTTCTGTGTTGTTTCAGGCAAAACCTGTTTGCATAATATTTAATGAACTGGTCCGAACTAATAACAATTATATCAGAAACGTTACGAGAATTGATCCCTTATGGCTACCCGAGCTGGCTCCTCAGTACTATGCCACACAAGGTTGAGATTTCTGGCGTTAACAATGTATTATTCAAGTTGTTATTATGGATATGGTTGCCTTAGGGAACTGCCTCCTTTGTTGTTTGAGATTGCCCTTCCTTGGCTCAGCGCCCTTTTGTATATGTGTCATTTCTTCTAACAAATTGTGCACTTATTTAGTAGATTCAGGTAGTTTTTTATGGCCCAGCTCCCTGACCTAATACGGCACAGGATTTGAACCGTAAAGGACGGAAAAGTAATCATGTATGTTGGGTTTGTCAAACTGACTAGTTCTCTGTAATCATGTGTTTTTTACCACCTTTGTCTTATTAATTGCCCACATGTAAATACTTTTTATTATCTCCTTTCGTGTCAGATTAGGTTTAGGCTTTTAAAATGGTCAATTGGAATTCAATATATTGTTTCAGTTTTCCTGTTGGTGGACACGTATGTCATGTTTAGTTAAATTTGTATTTGCTGTTGATTTAATGCTTCCTTTGTGATCCATTTAGTTTTAGGAAATTGGTAAGAAAGGAAAAAGAAAAAGTTAAGAGGAAAGTATTTTATGTTGTTGGATGTTTAGAAAATTACAAGAAAAAAAACATGTAAGAAATTTTAAGTAAAATTATCTATTTTGGTAGAACTCACTTTATACTTAAATAAATTTTCTTTTCTTTATTTTTTTTTCTGATTTTTTTTTTTTTACTTTTTAAAAAATTTTGGATATCAATAAAAATCATTAGGGCTTGTTTGGTTCTAATAGAATTCAACAGCAACAAACTGTAAAATTGGACTAATGAGATTTACTCAGACTTGCAAACAGAAAAGGGGTGGGGGGGGGGGGGGGGGAAGATAGAGACACTATATTCTTGCATGTGACTTTGTTTACAAGACATTGTATTCAAATTATCACCACCATCCCATGATCTCCTTCCTTGCTGCTCAATTTAAGCCATCAACTCAACCCTACTTCTTAAACCTTTTTGAACTGTAATTTTCTCTAGTTATAGTGATATTATTGAGTAAATTGATAGCCATGGTTTGAGTCGTGGAAACAGATTCTTACATAATTCGAAGTAAAGATCGACCCAACAGTGGTCCAAATCTTTCCCAAACCCTACATAGTAGCAGTTTTGTGCTCCAAGCTGCTGCCCCTTTTTAGTAATGTGGTGTGTAATTGAGGATGCATCGAACTAGGAGGTAATATAATTCAACTGAAGTTACCAAGGATGGTAATGAGCATTTACCTGCAATTTTTATTGCATATCATAGTTGATTGAGGGCTACCAAAAATCACCTGGAACTGTTGAATTACAGTCTTGACACATTAAAATGCACTAGTTGTGTTTTGCAGGGACGGGTATGCAACCCCTAGTCCAGTTGCCAGATTCTATAAATAGAACCATCTGCTGAGAAATGATCCTGAGGTTTGTCATGTGGATATTAGCTCTTCCCGGTCCCTGATCAGTGTTAAGCAATAAGCAAAGTGCTCTTCTATGATGTGATGCCATCATTGCTGTATCTTTTGCTCGGCACCCTGTGTTACTGCCCTTCGGATAGATTCTCATCCACAGATTGATGGCTGACTATTGTGAAGCCACAACAGATTATGGAAATTATTCACTTTTAAGACTTAAAGTCAAGAAGTTTGAGCTTCTTTGGCATCTCAGTTATAGATTAATCTGCCCTCCGTGACAGAGAATTGAGAGAAGCATTCGGGATTGTAGGCTTCATTTTACTTTCCGAAAGCTGCCTATATAACGATGCTATCCTTTTCTGAGAAATGTGCAGTTCTGATGTGAATCCTAGAAGGTCTTATTTATGTAACGTGTTGAATTAACTGCAGATTTTTTTGGTATCACATGCCATTCTCAATTTATTAGCCGAAGTAAAAATATATATTTGTGTTCCTTGATGCCTAAGCCACCCCACATTAGATCAAAAGATGCTGGTGACCCTTACTGTTGCTGTCGTGTCACACTCAACCTTTCCCTCCCCTGATATCACTCTCTCTCTTAGTAGTGTGAGGCTCTCTTTGAAAATCAACTGAAGAGCAATGAATCCTGCCCAAACCACTACCGGAGTGCTCAAGCACATTGGTTGCTTGGTCCCATCTCCATCGTACTCTCTGTATCACATCTGAAGCCTTCACCATGGTGGAGGTTGCATGTGGGATTCAGGCCACCACGGTGGCGTAGAGATGGTGGCAGTGGTAATTCATTGGAGGTTTTGTTTTGGTTCCGTTTTAACTCACTGATGCTTTATCACCATATAGAAACACAATTCAATCGTCGTATGGTTCAGTGGTCATAAGCTCAGGTTGTATGAACGACTTTTTGCATAATGCAACTGTAAGGCTGCTCACAGTATATTCGAGGTGGTTCGGTTCTTTCCAGGGCAAGTGTATAAGGGGAGTTTTATACAGAGTTGTGCCTTCTAGGAACATGCAAACCACAAAATTACCAAATGGATACAAGCACCTCTCAACTGGTTTTTCCTGAGGAAATGCAAATCTTTTTTGCCATCTAAAATTTTGTTCAAAGTAAAGAAGGCAGAACAAGTAGCAAAACAAGTAATTCTAACACTTTCATCTGATGGTCACAGGTTTTAGTAGTGTGATTAACCTTTAACATAATGCAAGTTAATATATAATAAATTAGAAGTAATTCATACACAATTGCCAGAGGAATACAGACGCCCGCTCGGCAATTAGTTTTCCTGAAGAAATGCTCCCAACTCTTGAATTTCATCCAAAGTTGTGGTTAATATAGGAAAAAATATTTAATGAACAAGATGACAAATTCTTTGGGATAAGTAATATACATATATATATATTAAGGAAAGTATATATAAATAAAGATACGACTAAC
>JAODPA010104549.1:0-20619 GCA_025585075.1 Nepenthes mirabilis
TAATTATTTTTAATTAATTAATTGCAACTGATTTTAATATTTTATTAAAGATAATTCAATTATAATTATTTAGTATAAGTCGGAAGGAGATGTAGCTTGAACTGGAGTAAAAAATCGATTTGGAAAGTGCAAAATACTGTAGAATTGTTACGTGGTCAATCAGGATTCTTCGTCCTTGGTTAATCCCCGGAACGCCCAAATTACCCGTGGCAGCGCCAACCGCTACCAGTGCTGATGGCGGCGCTGTATATTAATTGCCCGTGTTGGTCCCTCTCTTTTAGTTAGGGTTCACTCATCTCAATCGATTTCCCTCCAATTCTCCGGCCACGTTTCTCTGTCTTCCTCTATCGGATTTACGCGCGGTGCCTTTCTCTCTCCCCGTAGCGGAGCAGTGGTAGACTTCAAGCAAGATCTACAGGTTCTGTGGCCAGGTACATAATTCGAGAAAAAGAAACATAAACAGAACCTGGTCTAGCCTAGTTCGTGGCAATTGTTTCATTTAGTTTACTTGATAAACTGAAAAAAAAAAAGAACGTTATTTGCATTTTCATTACGTTCTCTCGGTAAATCGATTATAGACAGTGCGATGTCCGCGGACAACCGTAGAAGACTTTGATTTATTGTTTCTTACTGTTTTTTCCTCTTCTCGTGTGTTTTTCTTTCAAGTATCGGCGGTTGGATAAAGGCATGCGAATAGTTGCTAAACGATAGAAGGGAATGGTTTGATTGAGTGCTGCCGACTAGTAGACGAGTTAGGAAAAGAGGTTTGAGTTTTTTTTTATTTGGCTTTTGCAATTTGTTTTGTGTATGGTGTTGGAGAACTCAGCTTGCTGATTATTAGTTGTTGACGATGGACATTGTCATTTTGTGTTGTGTTGATATTGCTCCAGGTAAGGACCGGATAAAATCCAGCCTTCTAGATTTTCTGTGAATCTGTTTTTTCTTGTTTGGCTATGTTCAATTTTCCAAATTCTCACATTGTTAAGAGGCTATAGAATCTATGGTCAGGGAAGGATATCAAATCATTACGAAGTCTGCTGCAAGTGGCTGTAGACTCACATTGTTGAGAGGCTATAGACTCTAGGGACAGGGAAAGTAACTTATGAATTATAGTTGCCTGAATGAGACCTGCTGGGGAAGGATATCAGAAATATTTTGAACTCTGCTGCAATAGAGAATATATTTTCTTTCATGAGCATTATTTTATATCAGACCAATATATTTAATCTTTAATTCAATTTTATTATCTTTTGGATCCTAGAAGGGGTCAGGTTGAGTTCAAATAAGTTACTTCGGTGTAGAAGCAATCCAAATAAAATAATGTAAGGACAAAAGTGATACTTTTTCTGCAAATTTCAGCTTGTTTTCACACCAACATTGTTGCTGTACCTTGTCAATCAGTGTGTTATTTTCTTTTGTTTCCAGTGGTTAATAAATATAACCTAATCTATTCTATTGTATTATTTGCTTTTATCCTTTTTACCCCTCCCACCATTCCTATTTGAATATAATCTCAAGTTACACTTCTCAAGCTTTTCAACAATAAATTTAATCTGATTGTAATATGCTGCTGAGAATTTTCATAGGCAGGATGATAGAGTGATTGGAAGCTAAAGTTCAAATAAAATATGAAATATAATTGAAGGCAGTGAAATTAGATTATATGAACAAATGATGCATAATCGGGTGGATTTTATGATAGAGAATGTAATTTATGTAATAAATATTGATGAATTTGTATTTGGTGTGGATACATAATGAGACCTTTAGTGCTTGCATTCTGCATCTATCCCTGTTTTCCTGTAATTGAGATACTGTCTTTGCTTCAGTGACTGTTCCTTACTCAGATCTGTTCATATTACAAGTTTTACAGAAACAAAAATGTTGGACAGCATTAAGTATTGCTGGGTACTGCAAAGAGTTGTTTTTGTGGGTGATAGCTTACCTTGTAAAACATCTTGGCTTCATTCTGGGATACTTTGATCCTCCTCACATTGGGGCTGGGAAGAGGAAGGCTATACCCATTATTTACCCAGTATCGGGTTGGCCTGCTTATGGAAGCCATAAAAGGAAAAGGGCTTGTTAGTTTTATGCCAGCAAGGTATTTTTTCTTTAATGGCCAGGATAGGGCACTAATGTCCTTGGTTTTTCTTGCTTTTCCTATTTTGTGAATAAAAGAACCTGTATTTGAAGGTGGAGCCACTGCTTTCTAAGCATCTTTGGAAATTACACAGTTTCCCTGGGGATTCAACTCAGATGAATTTCATCTATGCTGAGGGTGGTTTTCTGTGGTGAGCTGTTAGTTTTTTCAAGAGGAAGAGTCACCCTTTTTCTTGGAGGTAGATCTTTGGTTATAGGCAAGAGAATTCTAAGTTATAGAATCTGCCACAAGTATAAATCACTTCAAAGTTAATACTTAGTGATTCCTCACTGTATTTTCTTTTATTGCATTACTAAATTGGAAAACTTTCCATTTGTTGATAGTTGCATTTCTAGATGTTGGTCTTTTGAAAGGATGTGATTGATCTGGGAGGATGTATCTTATCTGCACTACCTTTTTGGTATTTTTCGAACATGTGTCCAAACTGGCGGCTTATTTTCTAGTCAGTTGGTTTATGAATCCATATGCTCCCCCACTTTGTGGGACTTGCCTTCTTTGAATGCATGCATGTTTTTTGCACCCATGCCCTGGTGCATGCAAGTCTCTGCAAGCACATGCGATGAGGCATCATGTTTGATTTTACATTATTTTTGACAGATGGTAGGAGGAAAAAAAATTAAGGGGTCTTTAAATATTGGTTTATTTGCATAAGTTGGGAAGTGGTTTTTTGATCGAGCTTAGCTGTTATAACTTTTGGAATTTCAAATCTTTAGTTATGTACATTCTTTTTCCCGTGTGGGTTGCCCTGACTTTCTTTTTAGGCACCCCAAATTGAATGAGCACTTCCCTAAAACAAATTATTATTAAACTCATGTTTCCTTATTTTTTCCTTCTGCAACCATTTGTTTTTGTTTAAAGAATAAAAAGTGGCCTATCTTTGACTTTCTAATTAGATATTTAGGGGAAAAACTGTACAAGGCAGGCAAAAATTGGAGTTATATAACTGTTTGTCCCTTTGCTAGAAGTTTGTGTCAACTGCAGTGTCCTAATTTGGAAAGGAGGGAGTATTAGTTTCTCACTCATGGTGAAGGATGGTAAGGCAACAAATTAAAATAATTTCGCTATTATGTAGTATAAGTGGATTATTGAAGGTTTCCAATGAAATTGGTTTGCTACTTTGAAACTTGTTTGGATAACTCTCTTTTATTATTTTCTTTTTCTTTGAATCTCTCTCATATAATTTCTGTACAAGATATCACCTCTCTTTTTTAGGACTCTCAGTTACTGTTGTACTTATGGAGCAGGTATGGTTAGAAGCACATCCTGATGGAATTTGTTTTCTGAATACGGCAGAGATAGTACTCTGATATCCATCATGGAAACTGAAAATTCAACTTTGTCACGAGCTGAAGAGCTTAAACTTTTAGCTAATGAAGCGTTTAAAGGTGATGATCCCATGCTTGTGTAATGCATTATTACTCCCCTGCACTGGTGATTTATGTTGGTAATGTCATGATGATGGGTTGATCATCTGTTAGAATGAAGGATATGAAAGCTGGATTTATATCTTGTTTCGTATCTCAAATTTAGTTTTTGAGAGCTATCATTTATGCTGCTGCCAATTATGCTGTGCTCTCTTCATCCCACAATGTTTGTTCATGTTTGACCTTGAGCTGAAGAACATTGTTTTTTAAATAAAATTTACAATTTATCAAAACGATGTTTGAAAAGTCATCTTTACAAGTTTTCTCATAGTATTTTCTAAATTCGAAATCAACTGAATATTTTTAAAAATTAGGGTAAACGTGGTTTTCTCTAACCTCAAAAGTCAAATATGTAAAAAAAAAAAAAAAAAGAACAGAGGGATTATGTGCAAGTGATGGTGTCCATTCCTGCGACATGTCTCATGTTGCTTTTGCACATTCTTCTTGCTTACTGTCTCTTTGCTTTTTCAGCTCACAAATTTTTTCAAGCTATTGATCTCTACAATCAAGCTATTAAACTGAACGATCAGAATGCGGTATATTGGGCAAACCGTGCATTTGCCCACATCAAACTGGAAGAATATGGCAGTGCTGTTCAGGATGCATCAAAGGCTATTGAAATTGACCCTAAATACTCAAAGGCATGCTTTGGGTTGCATTGACAGATCTGATTGGATTCTTGTTATACTGTTTTTAGTTAGATTATATGGAACAGTTTTGTGCTGCAGGGTTATTACAGAAGAGGGGCAGCATATCTTTCGATGGGAAAATTCAAGGAAGCACTGAAGGACTTTCAGCAGGTATCATGATATGGAACACCACCTTTTGTTCTTTATTTTTTATTTTTTCTTTCTGTCAGAAAACTAATTTTTTTTGGTTTAGAAGGCCTCTGGCACATGGTATTTGCTAATAAATGCAACAAATATTTGCGCTGCTGATAGTTGTTGAATTAGGACCTCTATTTAAGTCATTTAACAAGAAGGCATGCATAAGGGTTGCTCATTCCCCCATGGTTCTGTTTTATTTTATCTTAGGTGTTCTTCCACGAAAATAACCTCTTTGTAGTGTAGGGGTGAGGCTGTATACTTTTCACTCTCCAAGGCCCATGATGTAGGAACCTTATCATCTTTAGGTGTCCTTCACTTCTTTCTCTGATTTATGCAAAACCTTGTGCTATCTATTGAGTTACTTATACTCTTCCTGCCACTCTCTCTTAACATCAATTAAGTAGCAGAAGAGTCTTTCTTTTAATCAAAAATGGAAATAATATAACCTGAAAAATGGACTTGTGCCTGACATGCGATGGACAATCATAGGTCATGGTCCCTTTAACTATATTTACCACAACTTGAGCATTGAGCCATGACCTAAGCTTGTGTGTCCTTGTCACGGTTCATGTTTTTTCCTTTTCCCGGCTGGTGAGCCAATTTTGTTCTTCCACATTGGAAGTTTTGTGCGTGTTCAACTTCCTTCTGTTTGATGACTGTAACAATTACTGGACCTCTATTTAAGTTAAGCTTCTTGATTATGTGGTAGCCTATCCCCTTTTTTTTCCCAACTAATTCAGGTCAAAAAAATACGCCCAAATGATCCTGATGCTGCAAAGAAATTGAAGGAATGTGAGAAGGCTGTCATGAAGCTCAAATTTGAAGAGGCTATTGCTGTATCTGAGTCTGAAAGACGGTCAATAGCAGATTCAATTGATTATCATTCTATTGGTAATAAGTTTTCTGTGCCTTGTCTGGTTTCTTTAGATTTTGTCTTTTATGCAAAGATCTTGAATTTCTCTACTTGTTATGGCAACAAAATCATAGTTATTAAGATGAGCCCTGTACTATGTACTTAGGCACAGTGCAAGGCAAAGTCTGTGCCTGATGAATGTGTGCAGATTTTAAATGCTTTTTATGGTACTCCATTGTGTAGACAAACTATTACCAATATTTAGAAAAGAGAGAGAGAGGTAGAGAGAAAACATGGTAAATAATGTCAGTGGTTTTCTGACAACTCCTGCAATTCGGGTTTATCTTTTCCTCTCCGGTTCTATGTGGCTGATAGCTCAGATGTGTTTCAACCTCAGTGTTTTAACCCATAAGGCTGGTTCTTGCATGCTACATGATTTCTATTCATGGACTCTACATAATCAACTTTGAAGATGAATAATAACTGGGGAAAATATAAAAAAATATTCTGAGCTTTTCTCTTCTTCGTTCCTTTTCACAGCTTTTACTTAGTATGAATTTTAGTCTCTAACATTTTTAGACTTGACCACCTTTCTGGTCATATGGTAGTATGCATTTGATGCCAAAAAACTACAAAAAACTATAAAAAGGAATAACATAAATGTTTATAAAGTATTTTCCGGCATGCATATCATGTTGCCTGGAAATGTGACGAATTTGCTGAATTTTTTAGTATGAAATTGATACTAGATAAAAGCTTAGTATGGAATTGGGAAAAATAAAATTGGAGAAAAAAGAAAAGTGGAAAACATTGTTTTGGTATTTTTCTCCATTATAATGGCCAAAGCTTAAGACATCATATTTATGATGTATGCTTTTCTGTAACCTGCATGTTCTGGAAAGGTGCACTCTGGGTGCCTTGGCCTGTGCTCAAGGGTGTTTGTGGTGTTTGGCCTTGCCCATGGCTGTGTTATGTCTGCTTCAAACAACCATGGATATGTATCTTCTGTCATGGATCAAATCTTCCTTCATCACTTATGATTTTCTTGGAGATGTTAAAAGTTCATCTGGTTTGTCATGTGTGTTATGCTTTTTCCATGTCTTACTTTGATGAAATATTTGCATGATTTGAGATGTCTAAGAAGGATGTATTTGGCTTGTAATTTCGTGAATGCTAGGCTTCAATGTCTTGTTGTCTCTTAGTAGTGCAATGAACTGAATGCTAAATTGCATATATCTGACCTTCCAAATCCCGATGATGTGAGTCTTGTGGACCAGGACATTCTTTTTATTGTTCTTTATAAAAACCAGAACCAAACAATGCCAAACTAAACCCTTTTTACTAGGTATGGTTGGGTAAGTGGGTGCTTCATTTCCATCTTTTTTTCTTTCTGTTCTTTGTTCTGATGGAAATTTATTGGCTCATCAGCTTTTTATTAATGTAGAAGCACCAGAAAAGGCACTCCATTTTGATGGTCGTAAGTGTCATTTGGATGCAGTGGTATTCTTTCTTGGTTTTCATGTGAATCTTTTATTTGACATGGCCAGTTGATATCTTGAGAGTGAAGCACCAAAAGAGAATTTGTAGGATATGAGTCTGTCTTCGGCCCTTTCTGTAAGGAAATATCAGTTTGCTTGGATTCTGATGGCTGTTTACAGTGATTTTCCTTGATCTTTCAGGATATGGTTAAGTGGAATTTGTCACAGCATCTTTTGCATTTAGTTGTGCCTATATATATATATATATATATCAATGAAACTTGTTTGGTTAACTTTATAATCATAAATGTTGTTAGGGTCTTGAGTGTCAACTTTTTCTTTTTCATTCTCCTCATTCAGTGCAAATATATTTAGGCAATCAGGTATTAAATTGGCAACGGAGCAAGCAGCCAGCCAAAAATCTGTCTTGGGATGAGATAGTGTCTACAATTCAGTTTATTAAGGAAGTTAACCACTAGTTACGCATATAATATAGACAATTTTTGGGAAGGTGATAAAGAGGGTTTCTCAGTGTCTGACTCGTGCTTGGGCTGTGAAATAGAGTTTGCAATTGTCTTTGGAAGATTAGTAAATGAGTATGTGTATCTCCTTCATTTTATTAGCTTTTTGCACATGATTAGGTTGTTTGTCTTTTGTTGATCATAACAATTCAAAAGGTATATTGGAGCATAGCCAACTATTCTTGCAGTGTACTTTCACAACTTCTTAGTGTCTTTCATGGA
The DNA here is from genome assembly GCA_025585075.1 of Nepenthes mirabilis. NCBI lineage: Eukaryota > Viridiplantae > Streptophyta > Magnoliopsida > Caryophyllales > Nepenthaceae > Nepenthes > Nepenthes mirabilis. The sequence goes on from JAODPA010104549.1 coordinate 7,487, forward strand.
CACTATCTAGTTTGTTTATGCCCCTTGCATGCTTCAAGACATTAATGTGAAAGGTTCCGGTTATCTTCCATTGTGGGAGACATTTTTTGTTGAAGAATTCATCATGAAATATCTGATCTAATATTTCCAAGGGTGATTTTGAAAGTGATGAAAGAAGATCATGCATTATATAAAGAGATGGGGTTGTACACTTTTGCTGTTAGATGAGTTGAAAATTTTTGTACCAATTTAGAAGTGATTTGAGCAGGTCTGTTGATGGCTTCATTATAATTGCCCTCCCCCAAAGGATTTCTATGTTGTCTGGAATTGGAATGTTGGGATTATTTAGAGGAACGTACTGTGCTTGGTCGAATTTGGTGAATGGATGAATCGGTGGATTGAAGAATGAAATCTTGAATACGTAGAGAACTGAGCATTTCCAAAAATGGTGATGTTACATGTATTGGCTGTTAGTTGGTCATTGTCAATGTCGAAAATCATTATGTGGGGAACTTGATGAGGACCTATCAAAATCATTATGCAGAGAACATGACGATGACCTATCCATATCTGTGCCTAAAAGATTGTTGCTCAAACAATCCCGCATGTGTTATGGGTAAAATGGGAACAAATCTAGAATAAGGAATCACATTTAGGAAGGTTCAAGCATTTGAAATGTATGCCGATATATATTAGTGAGAAACAACATTTGATTGAGGTTAAACTGTTAAAAGGCATTATGAGGGGATAAACCAAATAAAATTTGGAACAGGGTTGTAGAAAAGGATCTGATCGCCTTCCAACCTGTGACTATGTATCTGTGAATCACACCACGTGTTGCAAAAGGACTTGTAGCCGTTGGCTTTGCTGATCTTGACTTGGTATTTGTGGGGAGTTGGATTGCATCCTTCAACCATTATTTTGGGTAAATATTTGTTGCACCAACTTGTTCGAAGTTGCATGTTTATTTAACATCGTTGGAGTTAATAGAGGTTGCTGAACATGACTGTTGTGCTGTGATTATGATTTTGGAAGGGCCAATGGTGCCATCTCGGCCTCTTTCTTCTCCACTTCTTACTCTAGGTTTATCTTGATAGATAATTAGTATGAAGCTTGTGTCAATATAAAAGGTGGCTGAGATCAGCTCCGAGAAGCAAACTATTTGACGACTTTCTGATTTTTTGGGTAGGATGATTTGATATGATGTGTTATGAAATTCCGTTTGGTGATTTCGAGCAACTAGAGTCGTAACAACCTATGGAAATCTTTTGTTATTTGAATAAGGTCCCAGAAGGCATTCTCTCAGTTCCATAAGGCATGCAATCACAAGAAACAGTTTCCTCTCTTAAATGGTTTATGGTACTTAAATACTTAAAAAGAAGAGGATGCTCCTTGTGTCAGTATGCATTTTATGAATTGATTTTTCCTTGCTTCCGAGATTCTTTGCCATCCCTTGAGGTGATGCTGCAATCAGTTCTATGTGTTCTGCAAGTTTCCTGTCAGATGATTTTGTGTCAGAAAATGCATATTTCATATGACTACTACTGTGAATCCTAACATTGTACAATGCTTTATGAACAACATGAGAATGGTAAGCGTGGAAATTCTGAACATATTAAAACAGATTGATGATGCAGATAAATTTATTGTATACATACAAAATCAGTGGTTGATTGAGTGATAAATCTCAAGCATGATGGTATCATTGTTGCAGTAGCAAAAACGTCCTCCCAACCAATTTGGCTGGGTACAGCAGTGGCAGTTGTGTTGGCAGCTGCATTTGTGGGTGCAAGTTTTGTGTCAGTGGAGGTAATGGCAGCTGTGGTTGCAATTATGGCATTTGCAGCATCAATGATGTTCATTAGCTATTCTTCATCATGTATGAATTCTTCATTAGATCTCTGCACTTGGCAGTTGATTATTTTGCTTGAGCTGCTCATTATTGGTAATTTTTTAGTCTACTGTTTTGGCTGAACTAAAGAAGTATGCTAAATTGGAATCATGGTTTGTGAGGGCGTAACTGTGGTGCTTTCAATCACATTGCAGCTCCCTGGTGCTCTACTGATTTTTTATTATTTTCTGATAAGTCTGCCTGGATATTCCTTTTAAGCTCGAGTTATTGACTTAGATCAGATAGTTTTTATATTGTGTTCGAGGTTGATCATCTTGTTGCTGTTTCTGACTGTTAATGAAATCCAAATAGTGCCTTTTTTTTTCCAGTTTGTTTCTTGCATTTTGACTTGATTCCATTAACAGTTTCATGAGACAGTTGCTGCTCATGTAGTAGAATGTGAACTGAGAGGGGGGATGAACATTAGCTGCATGTCTGCCAGTGTATCTTTGTGGTTAGAAAATGAGAAACACACATTTGAAAGGACATTAATGCGATTCTTAGGGGATGATAGGACATTGTTATAGCTTGGCCATCTGATCCGTACTTACTAGATCAAGGGTTGTGGTTTGGAAAGGTTTGGTATGCATTTGTGTCTGTGCCAATGCTTGCATGTGTTCAAGGTATTAAATGTTGGGGCCACAATAATCTTTCAGCTGTTCTTGTATTTTTAATTGTGCTTTCCATCTTTTGAAATCAAATGATGAGATTTAAGGTTTTAAATTTTTTTTTTTGGCCATGTTTTAATGAATGGATTATTGTCACCGACATGTATAAATTAGGCTGCCTCATTTGGTGGAGCAAGGTGAAATCTATAGGGATGCACAGGTTTTGATGACATCTTTTTGTACAATTATTGAAGCCCCTGGCTTTTACTAATGCACATGGTCTCCTGGAGTTCAATGTGTCAGCCATTTATGTCTAGAATCATCAGCGTTATCCTCCCCTCCCTCCAACCCTAAACCTTTATGCTTCCCTTCTTTAAGTATCTATCTACCTAATGTAGGATTGCAATGTGATGATGCCCATTAGATCTTGTTACCTTAGATAGATACTTAAAGAATATGTAATCAGCTTTTGGCAGTAAAATATGTAACATTTATTGTTGGTTTCTTATCACCTCCTCCTGGGAAGATGCCTGCCATTTGAGGGTCTATCATATCTTTATTCTTATAGCTTCACAGAAATCTTTCTGATGTGAAACAATTATAAGGCAGCTAATGGAGTATTCTTTGGAACTTGGAGTTGTTGGTTGGTGTCGAAGATGAGAATTTAAGGATCTGTTTCTTCCTCCTTTTTTTATTTTTGGAGATAATGTTGCTCTTGGGGTGTCTGTATGGGGTTCAGCTGTTTCCTATTGGTGCTTTAAGCGAGTTCCTTTAACAGGCTTTTAGTACAATCAGAAAGCTAGGTTATATTGATTTAATTCTTATGGATATGCAATGTGCATTATAATTTTCTTTTTCGTTTACAGGATACGTTATACTTTAGCTGTAATTCAATCTTCTTTTTAATAAATTCAAGACAAGGAACTTCTCTGTGTTGGTGTATCTTTAGCTTCTGTTTATAGAGTTCCATTCTATTCCTTGTGTTATGCATCCAGCTGTTAATATTGTATCAGCAATATTTCTTGCAATAATTGTTATAGGATATGAGGCACATGTAGTGGTAAAGTACTCTCATCTGAATGAAGATTTTGGAGTTTCTTATAGGTATAGGCTTGTGCCGGCTTTTGTTTTTCCATTATTATATTTTATTGACCACTACTGCCATTTATGTGGGTTAACTCCTGCCATGCTTTCACCCTCTTCTCACTAATTCGGTAGGACTGACTAGGAGTCATGACTGAATTCTTCTGTAGTCTCCTTTCAAAAGGCTTTTATGGTCAATGTTTGATGACATACCCTGCCCCCGCCCCTTTTTTTATTGGGGGGGGGGGGCAGCTAAAAGAGAAAGAAGAGAATACTACAAGGATGGCCACGTATCTCCAAATTAAGGAAAATAATGGTGTAAATGTTGAATGAATATGAAATAACACTTATTCGATTGATTGATGATACTGTAACTTCTTGCACACACTTCTTTGGCTCTTTGCTTTAACAAATGAGTCACGATAGCTAGCTGTTTTGTATGAATTGAGAAGTGAGGAATTTTTTTCATTTAATATTATCAAATTTCGAAGTTTGACTTGTTTGGTCTCAAATTACTGACTTTTTCAATGTCTGTTCTGGTGGTTGGGAATAAGTTTTTAGGGAAGTCAACATATTTGGCTTTGCTTTTGACATTTGGAGATTGATTTTTGTTTTTTTACATTTCAGATTGGTTGCTGGCAATTTAATTAATTGATTAAGAGGAAAGTCTGTTGTCTGATGGACTGCTGTTGCTCTCATTTGACTGATTACTGGGATGTCTTTATTTGATTTTCCAGATGTGGAGCCTCAATATTCTGGTGCAAGAATAGAAGGAGAGACTGTAACCCTGGATTTCATAAAGCAAATGTTGGATGACTTCAGAAGTCAGAAACGTTTGCATAAACGGTATGTTTGGGATATGAGAATTATCCATGACATGAGATGGAGAGAACTCTGTCCTTGATTTTTGCTTCTGAATTTTCCCCTGTTTCTGCTTAGGTATGCGTTCCAAATAGTTTTGCAAGCAAGAGAAATGTTGCGCTCACTGCCTTCACTTGTCGATGTAACCATCCCTGCTGGCAAACATTTCACTGTTTGCGGTGATGTGCATGGCCAGGTATATTTGATTTTAAAGCATCTTTTTTATATGCCATGAACTTGCCTTCTATTTGATGATTTTAAGGGATAGTGGACACTAGAAGCCTGTTTTAATGTATCTTAAGGTTTGATCACTGTTAGTTGTACGTGTGCCATCTTGGCTGAATTATAATGTTTCCGGTATTTCATGTGTGATCTACTGGTGCCATTGTCATGGCAGTATATCTTCAAAGCATCGTAGATAAGTTGGAGGCTTCTATACCCTCTCTAGTAGCCTCGCAAAGTCAGTTGTAAGAATATAAGGCAAAGCTGACTGTGAATTTATTTGGCCTTCAAATAGCTGAACCCTTGACTTATTTCATGGTTTTCCTGTGCTTCACAACGGCTGACTAGCTCGATCTCTTATACTATTGAATGGGTTATTGTTGATGACCCCCCCCCCCTTCCCAAATGGATTAGTGAGAATGGATGTTTGCTTGAATAGTTAGTCCAAAGTGGCAGAATACTGCTGTTCTTCCTGCAATTCTTTGTTGTTGCCATTGTTGATAATCTCCTTTTATCTGCAAATGTTCATAAAATGCTGCATGGAAGCTATATGCTCTTGGGATTCTATTGACAGAGTTCTTTCTTACCTAGTACCTACTAAAGAGAGGTAACTCGCTGGCCTCCTGGTGGGGATCACATTTTAACTTGGAAACCTCTGCACAAATTATCTAGAACTTCCACAGGGTTAAGCCCCCAAGAACAGCAGCTTTTCAGCTCAAGTGAAGAAACTCATGGAAGCACTATTTTATACTGTCTGTGGCTGTACTCGGATGTATAAAATTTTATTTTAATTTTATCTAGAAAGTTCCTTTTTCGTTTGGAGTTACTTTATACAAATTAGAAACCCTAGCTTAAACCTAGTTTGCATATAACTGACATCTTGGTTTCCTATTAATCATGTCATCTGTTTGCAAATTGCCACCACCTTGGTTTCCTATTAATTATGCCTAAACATATCTTAGATAGTTGAGGTGTCTACTTTGTCTGCAAAATTAAACGGGCAAATCTGCAGCACTGTTATTGACATTGGATATTTTCAAACACTGCAAATTTTTCATGTGATTGAAAGTGGTTCTTTTTATTGGGTTTGTAAATAATTGACAATCTTGTGATCTTGATGCAGTTTTATGATCTTCTAAATATATTTGAAATCAATGGGCTACCTTCTGAAGAGAATCCATATCTGTTTAATGGTGACTTTGTGGATAGAGGTTCCTTTTCGGTTGAGGTCATCCTAACGCTCTTTGCATTCAAGTGTTTGTGCCCTTCTGGTAAATTACTACCAAATTGTCGGACTTTCTCTTTTCTTTTTACTTGATAGTGTCATTTATTCTTGTTGATAACATCTACAAAATATGTTCCTTTTTTTGCCCATCCTTTTATTTAGGGCTATTACTCTCCAAAATGCAAAAATATCTGTTCTAAGGGTTTTGATCTACTGGATAAAAATATTGATGATGGGATGTCTGTTGGGTCAAACTTATCTAGGCATAAGACCAGCTACTAGAAAAGAGATTGTACAAACAACTATTTACTATTTTCTACTGGAGAAAAAATAAATGGACGAGACAACCTTAGTGACAGATAGAAGCCCCGTGTTTTAACATGGTAAACTGCATAATAACTCATTTCAGAAGAAAAAATTTTGTTGTTTGAAGTTAATTAGGCAATTCTCAAATGTTGTACTAAATAAAGCAATTTATGGACAAGTGCTATTGTTTTAGAACACATTCATATAATATGATCAAATAGAAGCATTTGTGTATTATTTCCCGAAATACACATTAATTTTAAGTATCATTGTGAAACAACGCAACCTAGTGTGTGAAGCTTCTATGGCTGCGTAAGACTTCTATTTAATTATGAAACACAATACATGAATACTGAAATAAATCATGTGAGACCTCAGCTAATTTTCATGGATTATGTATTTCTATTAGCATTCTCCCATCATTATTACGTGTTATTTTAAATATTATTAAAAATCATGGTTGTTTAACTTTCTAAAGCCCCAAGTAATTACACATCTACATGGAGATTAGTTAAAATGGTGAGTTTTTAATAACAACTAATTGCATGCCTTCAAAAATATAAAATGGAATAAAAGCAGTAGATATTTACATACCGCAAAGAAGAACTTCACTAACTAGATAAAATTCCGCACCAACTCTATAATCTACTATTTTTATTTCTCTATTATCTCTTTTTTTTTCTTTGCCATTATTTCTTTTTTGTTGTCTCTCAGCCTTTATCCTTCCTTCTTCCTCTTTCTTCTTTTACCTATTCCCTCTCTTGTTTTCTCAAACCTTTTAAAACAAAAATTATTCTGCACCAACCCCCTTTTGTGCACTCTTGATGGGGGACCTAAAATGGCCACTTGCCAACACGTGTCGTATTTTTGGTATTTCATAATTCTTCCCCTCTAAAAGATATTGTGCTCAAATTTCCTTACATTAGCATAGAAAACAAAATGGAGTTGAGCTCACATTTCATTCTTTCACTCCCAAGCTGCCTTTTGTACTTGTGATTTTTCCATAAAACTTTCAACAAATTTAAAAGTCTTGCTATATTTAGCCTGTAATTTCAACCAGTTCCTCTTCATAAGTCAATTGAAGTTCATTGACTTGGTTCCGACTGCAAAGCATGTGGAGGATCTGGCATATGATTCCTTTAACATAGATAAATGGAAGACTTTATGATTTTCACAGTTCTGGTGGTAAACCAAGGCGATAAGCTGCTACACCAATAGGCTCAATAATCTCATACGAACCTATATGTCGCGAGCTCAACCTCCAAGGTGAGATCTTTAAGAAAACATGATCACTAATTTCAAGCTGGAGGTCTCAACGTCTGCTGTTTACATAGTTCTTCTGCCTATAGGGGGTTGTGTTTAAGCTCTGCTCTTAACAATCTAAAATTTATCCACTGTTTGTTGTAATAAACTTGGATGTGATGACTTTCTTTCACCTTGCTCGTCCCATCAAATCGGAGTTCTGCATTTACTTCCACAAACGGACCTCCCTAGAAGTTAATTTTAATGTAGCCAATTTTTCTTTTTTACAATCGGTTTTGCTACAGCACCTGCTGTTCTAACTAATTGTCCACCCTTTCCAAACCTTACATTGCTTCATAGGTGCCTTCCATATTCTTGCTTTATAACTATTGCTGTAAGAATTTCTACTAATGCCAAATGTTTACCCCATCCACCTTTAAAGTTAATGACACAATCTCTGTGTGCCTTTTAAAGTTTTAATGGTTCGCTCTGATTGACCATCTCTCTGTATTGGGAGTACTGAAACACTCCTTAGTATCCATGGAGTTATGCAAACTAGACTAAATCCGATAAGTAAAATGCAGGTCTCCATCTAATACGATGGACATTGGAGTGCCATACTGTTCCTAATCTGTTCATCTTAAATCCATTGTAGTTTATCCAAATTGTTGTCTTTGTTAATTGGAAATATGCTGAGTTTGTCAATCGATCAACTATTATCCATATAGCTTCATAAGCTTCATTTTTTCAAGGAAAACACGAAACGGTATCCATAGTGATGTGCTCCACGTCAATTCAGGAGTAGGAACACAATTGTAATAGTTTTCAGGGTTTTGGTGCTCTGATTTGACCGGCTGACAAACTAAACATTTTGCATCAAATTGTTTTACTTGCTTTTGATTCTCGGTCACCAAAATCCTCTTTAACATTTTATACATTTTGTTTTGCCCTTATGCATTGTATACGGTAAACTGTGAGCCTCTTCTACAGTCTCTTTGGAGACTTTTGTCACACACAATTGGCTGTCCAATACTGATTTACCATTATCTTTGAGAGAGAAACTCATAAGTCATTTGTTTCTAATGTCATTCAGAATCTTCTGTTTGTGCCAAGACATAAACGTAGCTAAAAGCATTTGTACTTCCCAAAGCTAGATCAATATTTAAATATCTGAATTCAGGTAATTAAGGAAGATATACTATTCTGACATGAGCCAAACTGCAAGTTGATGTTCTTCTAAGAGCATAGGCTACCGCATTGGTGTTCCTTCCATTGTAATCAACGTTGTAATCAAAATCATTAATGCAATCTACTGTATTTGCGTCAAATTCAACCGTATTACTAAGAAGATTTTTCAACTCTTGTTTATCAACGAAAATTTGATATGACATCCTTGAAGGTAACTGTTTCCTATTTTTGAAATGAAATATTACTGCATCTAATTCCAAATTATGGGAGTGATATTTTTACGCATGTCGCTCACTTGAGTTGTCTCGAAGCATAAGAATTACCTTCCCATGCTGCTTCAATACAAACCTTAGTCCTTGATGTAAAGTATTACTGTGCACTACATCTCCATAATAACCTTAGAAAGATTTAATACCAACACTGTTGTCAAACAAGTTTAGAGTTCTTGGAACCTTCTCACATTTCCATGACCAGTAAACTTAACCTCTCTCTTGGACAATCTAGCTAATGGAGCAGCTATAGTGGGATTTTTTTTTTTACAATTATGCCATAATAACCCACAAAATCTTAGAAACTTTTGACCTTGGCCACATTTATTGGAAGCTTCCTATTAACCAGTGCTTCTATTATTTAAGATCAACTGGAACTCCCCCAATGCTACTCAGACTAGGAGCTATCCTATGCTAGAACTAAACGGATTCATTGGTGGTCCTTCCATTTTGTGTCTCTATTGAAACCATTGTACCTCTGTGTGAACACCGATCTTGAAAGAAAGTAATAATCTTTCAATACGATGTTTTATAAAAGTCGTATGACTTGGTGAGGATGGCTGAGGATCTGTTGTGTTTACAAAACCATTGGCACTAGGATTGCTTATTTTATCACTTTGTATTTTCATCTTTTTTTTGAACTTGGCTTTGGTAATTCGCTTCTGGATATACACACAGCCAGACCTCGGAAATATACTAAGTTCGTTTTAATTATCAGTAATTAAGTTTAACTAAACCACAAATCAGGGCAAACCATCTACATCTCTAGATATGTCATGTTTCTGAAGTGTGAACTCAATGTTGATGCAGTTGGTCGTAATAATTGGTGCTGTTCTGTGTGAATATTTTATTTGTTCTCCTATTATGCTCCTTATGGAGTACCTCTTAGTAGTTTTATCTGATCTGGAATGTGTAGTGATGCCTTTTTATGGATTTGGCTGACATCTTACTAGCAATGATGGTTTACGATGGCTTTGTTTGACGTCTTATTAACGTATGTGAAAGCTACATGGTGATGCTGTTAACTAATCTTGTTTGATGTAATTCTTAATGAAATTGTCAGCTATGCATCTGGCTAGAGGAAATCATGAGAGCAAGAGCATGAACAAGATATATGGATTTGAGGGGGAGGTCAGGTCAAAGTTGAGCGAAACATTTGTTGGGCTCTTTGCAGAAGTCTTCTGTTGTCTACCTTTGGCTCATGTCATAAATGGGAAGATTTTTGTGGTGCATGGAGGTCTGTTTAGTGTGGATGGGGTACAACTTGCGGACATCAAAGCACTTGATCGATTTTGCGAACCTCCCGAAGAAGGTAAGTTGCAGAACCTGTCTATTTTACACTATCTCTTGAAGTGTACTGTTTCAGATGATAAGATATGGAAATTCTCAGCTGTTAGAGATTCTATCAACAGTTCAACACTGATGAATCTTGATGCTTCACTTGTGGAGTAAAAGAAAATTCTATTATTCTATTTATGCCCCAACGTGTTTCGATAATTTTCCATGTTACTTTTTATGAAGTATATTTTCTTATTTGATGCTGTAGGATTGACCTGCTAATTTGTTAATTCAATATAGCTTTCTTGGAATAAGAAGAGCAGAGAATCAACCATAAAAGAATATAAAATCCATTTGATAGATCAGATTGACCAAATGATGCATGGTGGGGAAGAGATTGGGTTGAAGTTGGAGAAAGTAGACTTCAAAAAACTCGGAATGAGTTAGTATATAAGGATTTAGCTGCACTTTAACTTTCAGTGGATGTTGCTTAAAATGAATGGAATGGTGATGGAGGATTCAAATAGTTGCCCAAGTAGTGGGAATTAACACTTTTTTGTACCAGCGATATGGGAGGCCCCATGTTTTTATTGTCTAGGTACAACAGCCTCATTTGTATGCTAATTTTCTGTATTCAAGACTTTCCTTCACTCCATCTACATATATCATACATGCTTTATCTTCTGTGTGCCCATTTCCTTGAGAATTGTAGCCCTTGATGTTGAGAAATGATTTCCATGTATTAGAAGTGCGGCATTATTTGGTGCCAATAAATGTGTGTATGAATTTGCCTTTTGACTTCCTGACAAGAATTGCGCTAAATGAACATCCCTCTGATGAGAATTACGCTGAGTTCCAATAAAATCCCTCTGTTCACCTTTAGTGAATACCTTTGCACTGGAATGAGCCATTTTCTTTTTGTCTATCTATGTTGATTGTTGCTGACTATTAAAATTAGGCCAGCTTGCCTAGGACTCGACCTTTGGATCGTGATTCACAAGATTGTATAATGGTTTGAAAGAGATTCAACAGAGTAGCAAGTAGACCATTGAGGGCTGGCCATAAATTGGATGGTCTTGAACGATTTGAAAGATCTGAGATATTTTGTCTAGTCAAGTAAGGTTCTCGGGCAGTTTGGATGCATATATATTGAAAAAAAGGCAATTGTAGACCATGCAATACTTGATATTTTTAGGGATGTAATGAAAAAAAGAAGAAAATGTTGATCAAATTCATGCTTTATGTATTGCAATATTTAACCTTTGAAAAGTTAATACTAGCTTGTCCTCTTTAGGTATATATGCATGTATGTATTTAAGTATTGTAGGATCCATGCTTTACACTATTTAGGGACATTATATAAGAGTAAGATTTCCCCTTGGATTGAATTGATTGTCTGCATCTGTGGAAGATTTGTATAAGATTTTCATGTCTCTCTTTGGCAATGGGCAGGGTTGATGTGTGAACTGCTATGGAGTGACCCACAGCCTTTCCCTGGAAGGGGCCCCAGTAAACGGGGTGTAGGTCTTTCTTTTGGTGCAGATGTGACAAAGAGGTTTCTGCAGGACAATAATTTAGGTATTTTTTTGTTCCCTGTCCAGGGCGATTTGTGTGCTTATTTTCTATACTTTGATGGTCTCTCTCCTCCTGATCTCGGTATCTGAAACTTTCATTGATAATCTGTACAGATCTAGTTGTGCGATCTCATGAAGTGAAGGATGAAGGATATCAGATTGAGCATGATGGTAAACTTATTACTGTATTTTCTGCCCCAAACTATTGTGATCAGGTAAATGGGCTCCCTTCTCTCCGTTTAATTCAACGTTATTGTTTCAAAGAGCAATGATCAAGCCATTAACGAGCATGCTAACTCGGCTGCAACTTTTGCAGATGGGTAACAAGGGTGCTTTTATTCGTTTTGAAGCCCCCGACTTGAAACCAAATATCGTCACATTCTCAGCAGTGGTGAAAATTTTCTCCCCTCCTTTCTTTTTTGCATTTTCTTCATTTCACTTTGCTGTGGTTTGAGGCCTCTTTCTTTCACCCTCATTTGCAGCCTCATCCGGATGTGAAACCCATGGCATATGCCAACAATTTCTTTGGACTCTTCTCCTAGCTCAGTAACCCAAGACCAGTACAGCAAAGTTTCAGTGTACAATTTTTTATGCGGGGCGGCTTGTCAAGGGCTGTTTCATGCTGGAAAAATGCAGGTTTTTTCTTCTTGTTCTTCTCGAAGTGACGACTCGTTGTTCCATGTTCCTCGTTCCTCGAAGCTAAAGACTTGGAAGGTGACCCACCCGTTTCTCCATGTTCATAACCTTCTCGTCCACACAGAAAAAAGGGGGCCTTGTCAGGTGTATGGCTTCCGTTTAATTTATTCATCTCGTATTCCTTAATGTTGTTATGTGTAGTTTACTTTTGCATGAATTGGGGCAAAGAATTATGGGAAATAAAAACGAAAAATAGGGGATAGCTTGTGATGAGTGGTGTTAAGGACACTCTTTTAGCCTTTTTTGGAACACCTTTGATAACGTCTTGTCTTATAAATCCATCCCCACTAACTAGCTTACACAGAGATAGCTAAATGAACATCCCATTGCCTTAGGATCCCGAAAGGAAGGCTTTGGGATAGAAATAGAAAATCATTCTCTAGAATTGTTACGATAGAGTTGTAGTTTATAATTATAAATGCCCGTCAAATCTGAAAAATATAATTAATTTATTTATTTTCGTGTGGGCCTTTTAAGTTATATAGACAGGTGAAATCCTACGTTATCTAGAATGTTCTAATCGTTTTTGTTTATGTACACAATTCTTTACTATAGTTGAGTTATTGCTCTCCACTTTGCTGCTAAACAAAAGACGCATTGGCAGTTACTCTATCACTCTTTTTATGCCCCTATTGGAAAATAGGATATGGAATTAAAATCACGTACTTCTTAAAAAATCGAACAAAAAAATCTGTTTTTTTTTTTTTTATA
>JAODPA010104560.1:0-20612 GCA_025585075.1 Nepenthes mirabilis
GAAGAGAGGGGAAGAGGACTAACGGTTGAAAGAGAATTGAGGAGGGGGAGGGGAATCTTGGAAGGAGACTACCGGCGCCATGGGCACCGGCAGGAGAAAGGGGAAGGCGGGACCGAGCAGGGGAGTCGAATTTGAAAAGCAGGGTAGAGAGAAGACAAAGTTTCTCTCTCTACGCGGAGCGACTGATGTATTGAGTTTTTTCCATGGTTGAAGATAGTAACTCCATGAGCTAAAGGCGAAAAATCCTTCAGCTTGCTATCCTGCGAATCTTCAGAAGAGACCACCTCCAAGGCTGCCACCGCATTAAATAGAAAAATCGGCTCCAGTATATTAGCAGCCTTAGACTTCTTGGAAGCAACTTTTCACTGTCTCTTTGACTTGACGTGTTTTCAGGGTTCATCATGCACAAAAATACCTTGATGCTGCACTTCTATAATACTACTGCCATTCAGCCATTGTGAACACTTGGATTTGTCAAAATTTAGGAGGCCGGCCACTAGTTCATCCAGATTGCAATTTTAGCAAGTTGGAAAATTCATTTTTGTTTCCAACAGAAAGCATAGAAAACTAAAAATAACCTTCCTTCAATCAGGAGATGAGGAAACAATATGTGGTTAGGACGACTTTGCAACCACAAACAATCTGAGGGCCTCAAAAAGTGCATCAGAAGAGTTGTTTAGAATCGCCTCAGTTATCAGATAGGAAGATCTGAAATCCCCCGTAGCCTTTCCATTTAGATCACAATAACGGTAATCCATAAAAATAAGCACAATGTTCGTATGTTCCGGACTGAGAGAATTAATATGAAGCATAGTATCTTTAGCCGCAAGTAACAGCTGGAGGGCATAGAGCATTAGGATGTTATCAGCACCTTCAACTGCCATGGCCTCCTGAATCTGATCAGATACAGATTCAGGCCCGCTACAAAGGGCCCGATGGTCATCTGACACAAAATCCACATCTCCCATTGCCTCCTCAACACGGCAAGGCTTATCCAGGACAAACTTGTAAGAAAGCCTTGAAATTGATTCCGGAGTGGTTTCAAGGTCCGCGTCTAGGGAACACAAATCATGATTCCTCTCAATCTGGGCTGAGCTATGTGAAGGAGAGCCCAAGTCTAAGATGCAACCACTCACGACATAGCCAGCTCGGCTAGCAGGGGCTTCAGGAGAGCTAGGAGCAGGGCCAGCAGTGCATGGAGCCAAAGCTACTTCATCGACAGTTTGCGAATAGACCAATAGAGAATCCACCATCAAACCAGAGTAGACAATGTTTAAATCAAGGTCCAAGTCTAGTTGATCAGCGGCTTCAACAAGATCCAGGGGCACCACAGCCCCTATTCCTGGACCTGGGACAGGATCACTACATATAAGCTCACAAGGAATTTCAAGTTTTAGCTCAATCTCAGAGGCAAAGGGAGTGCCATCATTCAAGATCAATTCCACAGATAAATCAGGGCAAATAGCTTCAGAAAGACCACTGTGCAGTTGCTCAAGAGAGGACCATCGATTCGATGGCATAGCATGGGCATCACCAACCAGGGCCTCCATACACACAGGAGCCATATAAGGCACCTTGGTTGAGTCAGCCACCTGCGAATTCGAATCCTGAGATCTGAGATCAACAGCGAGGGCTCCCAGCAGAGAAGGAGCCACTTGGTTGTCCTGAGCTTCATCAAGTTTACTCTATTTTGCAACAGACACACAGCCCGCCGGCTTCCATTGATAAGCCACCGCAACCTCAACCTCAGCGGCTTCAGTCCTTAATCTGATTTTGGCAGGAAGTGGATCATCCTTGCCCACTTCAACACATACACGGGTGAAATGAACTCGGTCCATTCACGCTGTATTACGGTCCAGCTGGATGGGCTTGCTAATTCCACTAGCGATCCATCTTAGACCTAAAGGGGTCTAAAATTCAATCGAGATGTTGGTGAGAGTCATCCATACCTAGAAACGTTTGTGGGATTCCATCGAGAGAGCCATGCCAGGCAGCCATCTTGAAAGAAAAAGGGTTTTCCATCCAAAGGCCCAGGGACCCTTTGATAAACACTCATTTGACTTAGCAAGAGAGGCGAATCTGAAGAAGAAAAACCCTTGTCATTTCCAGCTATATGACAAAGGCCGAACCTAGCCCAGATTTTATGGGCAAAAAGATCACCAAGGAGATAACCCATTTACCAACCGGATCAGTTGCTCCAAACCTACCGGGGATCTATAAACATAGCTCGAACATCACCAACCCAGCAACACACACACTGGTCCACACAGGCAGCTTGCGGGTAATAGGGAGCTGCTAGGTCCGCTCAGTAGTAACCACCTATACTATCAATATGGGCCTTTATGTGAGGCCCTTGTCTTGCGGAACACCCAATAAACCATCTCCTTTTCATTAATCAATCAAGGGTTGTATTGAGCTAATTGCCTGAAATAAGGCTTTTTAAGAATGGATTGTGCGCCTTAAGGGATGAGTCCTGCAGTCTTGGACTTATACAGTCTACCGATGAGGATGCCTGGCATGAAAGAGCCTCATCCCGGTGCACGGACTTGCCTTCGGCAAGGAGGAGGACTTTAATCCTAGCTGCAACTTCACAAGCAAGTGGGGAAAAATTCTTCAGCTTGCACTCCTGCGAAACTAAAGACACTCCATCAGAAATGGAGTTGGCAGTAAAAGCTTCCTCTCTGTGGACATCTCCAGGAGGAAAAGAAAGATCGACTTGAGTATTGACGCTAGGAGCGATGTCTTCAATTGTTACAGGTATAGCAATCAGAGCCTGTTCACTGATATTTGTCTTCAAGTCACCAGCTAAAACCTCCAACTCACCTAGATCATTTAAGGGTCTAGGGGAGGCAATACTAGGGGACTGCATTGTCTCAGTAAGAGAGTAGCCAAGACCACGTTTCAGCATTGCAGCTTATGAAATAGGAGGCACACCTATCTCCATGTTGCCGTCATGCTGGTGGGGGGACAACTTAACTTGAAACATTGCAACCCCTTGATCCACCTACGAAATATTCTTAGCTACAACAACAGAGTTTCCAGCACATATCGCCCCCGTCAGATTATTGCCAGAATGTTGGAGATGTCTGTGCTTTTATTTTTAGTTTTTTTCTTGTTTCTGATTTTATTTTTTTGAACCCATAGTAATAAATGGGTCAGGAGTCAATGGAGTGGCGAGATCAGGAAGGGGACTCCGATCAGGATCAGACAAAGATTTACTGGAAGTTCTGTCAAACCCTTGCATGCCAGCTGCACAAAACCTTGCTCCCAATCATGCGTCAAAGGAGAGGACCCTCACGTGCACCCTTTGAAGCCCTCTGATTGTTGTTGGTTGCTAAATCTTATAAACCACACATTGACTCCTTATCTCCTGATGGGATGCAGGTTATTTTTGGTTTTATTAGCTTCATACTGGAATTGAAAACGTCTCATCCATCAGGTCATTTTAGCAATCTGAAAGAACTTATAGCCGGCCTCCATCTACTAGATAACTCTAAACGCTCACAACTGCTAGATGGGTGCCGTGTGAAGGATGTGCATCACAATCAAGGTATTATGGTGCAAGATGGAACCTAGAACCAAGCAATGTCATGAAAACAGCGAAAAGCTGGCTCAAAGAAATCTAAGGGTTCCTTTGGCACGAAAGCTGCTTCGTAGCCGTCTGAATGCAAATTCGGCCTGTGAGGCAGTGTTTTGATAGTGCTTTTGGCCGGTTTGGATTCCTTGTTGTCGTGGCTTATTAGCCTGCTTGGTTGCTATAATTTTTGGAGGTGTGGAGTTGAGATCGGTTTGGTCTTGCTGACATGAATCGAAGTTTTGCTCCTTGTCTGATATGCCTCAAGGCGTGGTGCGTACCTTTGCTGGAATGCGCATGATGTCCGGAGACTCTGTGAAGGAGGTAGGCCCTCGTCCGAGGACTATGAAGTTGGCATCCTACTTTGGATGTAGTCATGGCCGAGTTGCTATGGGCTGATGCTCCCGTCCGTGGCAAGTTGGGTGAGTCCAAGACCTCTATGCACTTGGATGGCGCACCTGCCAGATTGGTGTTATACTGGTTTGCACATGCTTGTGTGTCGGAATGGGGTCTACTCTGCTGGCATGGAATACCTCCTGGTTCGATGGATATTGAGTGGTAGTATTTGCCTGGTTTGATAACCTGCTTGAGGCTGGTTGGAACTCCTCATGGATAGATGGAATTTAGTATGGTGTGTTGGCATGTGAGCATTCCAGTTTCTTCCCTCTCTTGCTTCCGGTTTGGGAAACCCGCTCCAACCGCTGACGTGGACAATTCGGTTGCTTAGCATGTTTGATGTTGTGTTCTACCGGTTCGTTCTTCTCCCGGTTTGGTGATGCGATTGGTTTGGGCTCTTGCTGATTTGTCCCTGTCTGCTAAAATTGCCGGTTCTACCGTTTTGCTCCTCGTCCATGGTGCCTCTTACCCGTTTAGGCTGACGTGGAATATTTTGGACACACTAGTCTTCTTTTTCTTTCCCGGTTTGGGCAGCCAGTCTTTGATTAGTCGGTTTGTTGTTATTTGCTGCGTCTGTAGCCTTTGTTGCCGATCCGATGTTTTGATGACTCAGTAGGAGATTTTACTCTGGTGTCATTGATCTTATTGAATCTGCTTTTGGATTTATTTTTTTTCATTTCTTTATGACTTTGTCATGGTCTCAGGGGACTCCCTTGCTGCTATGTTCTTACTCCAAGTTTAGCAAAACACTTAGAATAGAACATAGATTTTGTACTCTCATTTATTTTTAATACAACTTACTTACCAAAAAAAAAGTCAAAGGAGAGGATGATGGAGAATCAGTTTTTTTTTTGTAAGTAAATGGATGGATGGAGAACCAGATAGAGGCTCATTTCTATCAATCCAACAGGCAGACTTCCATTGTTGAGTCAAGCATTCAGTATTCAAAACCTCCGCATCTCCAAGTTTTCTAATTCCTGCAGACATCAAGTTGGACACACTATGGTCAGAATCACATGCTATCCCAAACTCTGGCCCATCAGTACCCAAGGTAACCCTGGGAAGTTTGACGGCTGCCTCCAACTGAAGGTTCACATTAGTAAGCAAAGTTGGCAAAGCAGGATCAGCCTTCGGTTGCTTTTGAGGTTCCTCAAAACTAGGATGAACAATCGATGCTGATGGGAGAGATAGAAGCCTACCTTCTATATGTCGGTCGATTTCCTTTCTCTTATGTTTCCATTGGTAGCTTACATCCACCTCATTTGCTGGCTCAATTGTCAAAGAATTATTCAGCCCCGTAACGATCCTAATTTTAGAGGGGAATGCAGAATCGAAATCCACCTCAACATAGACATGGGCATATTTCATTCACTCCATTTTGGCGGTGTTGGAATCCAACTGGATGGGTTTTCCAACACAGCCTCCATTTTAGAGGGCTTTTTTCACTTGGAATGACGGTAGAGAGTCGGGTTCTCGTGTATTCCGTAAGCTGGATAGAGTGGTTGTTAATGGCCCCTGGCTTATGGAGCTTAACTACAAAGCCTCCTTTCCCCCGACCAGACTATCTGACCACTCACCCTGCATTTTGTCCCCAGTAACCAGAAGTCATCCAAAATATGGTTGTTTTCATTTTAATAATTTCATCACTCAACATCCTCATTTTATTTCCATTGTTCAACAGAGTTGACAGTGTAGTGTTCAGGGGGTCCCCATGTTCCAGATTGTGTCTAAATTTTGGGTGATCAACGGGAGGATTAAGGACTTAAATTGTAGCAGTGGAGACGTCTCTGAAAAAGTCTCCAGAATGCGTAAGGCCCTTGAGGACTATCAGAAGCCTAGTATCCTCCCTACTCTTCGTCCCATCGTTAACGAAGAAGAGAAGTATAAAGCTGCTTATCGTAGAGCCTTGAAGAAGGAACTGGATTTTCTTTAGCAAAAAAAAAGATGGCTCAAAGATGGTGATCAGTGCTCGAAATATTTTTTCACTCTATTGCTGGTAATCATAACAGAAATAAGATCCTTTCCTTAATCAAAGAGGATGGCTCGCCCACCAATAGCTTAGATGAAGTTCAACATCTCTTCATTAACCATTTTACTAGCCTCCTCGGATATGGCAGAACGATTGATCATTTCCTCAAGGATAGACTCCAGCCATTTATCCTCCATTCTATTCATAAACACCTCCGTCTTGTCCTCTGTAGCCCAATTACTGCTGAGGAGATCTGTCAGTCCCTTTTCTCAATTGATGATTGTAAAGCCCTGGGCCCGAATGGTTTCTCAGCTAAATTTTTCAAAGCAGCCTAGAACATAGTAGGTCCTTCGATCGTTGAAGCTATCCAAGACTTTTTCCTGCATGGAAAGCTCCTAAAATAGATTAATGCGACTCTTTTAAGCTTAATTCTGAAGGTCAAGTCTCCCGCAAAGGTTTCTGACTTTCGTCCCATCTCCTGCTGCAATGTCTTGTACATGATCATCTCTAAGATTATAGCCATCCGTCTACAACCAACATTGCCTTTTTTAGTCGACAATAGCAAAACAGCTTTCATTACTTGATGGAACTGTTGGCACAAGAACGGAAGGCACGGTGACCGAGCGGACAAAACTCTAAGACAGCAACACAGAGCAGAGCTCTAGGACGGACAACCAAAAGTAGAGATAGAAAAATGAGAGAAGACACATGAGATTTTAATGTGGAAAACCCTTCTTCAACCAAGGGGAAAACTACCAAACAAAACACTATAAAGAATGGATTGTTTACAAGTATGTTAGCTACACAAGCTCAAATAAAAAGAAAATAATCTCAAGTGTATATCTCACAATCTCTCTCTAAAAGCGTTTCTCACTCTATCTTTACAAACAAGGCTTGTCCACAACTCTGTCAAGGCTCACTCCAAGTCTGCTCTCAAAGACGTGGCACAAGCACTCCAAGACTCAAGATATAAGAGATGCAATGGCATACAAGCCTTTATATACACAAGGCCTAGTGGTCACCCGGTCACCCTACTGGCACTAGGATGGTAGGACCATGCCTCCTAAGCCTGCCATGGCAGACGCATGCCCGACGTGCCAAAATGGCAGGCCTGACACCCTGGGAAGTTGCAGCTGCCTCAACATCCAATCAGAGTGGGTCAACTGCCCACTTGCAAAACACAACTACAATAGGCCTACGAGAGAGAGAGTCAACGCCTATGATTTCAGAGTCCTCGTCCATGTCCTCAGCAACCTCTTGGACATGACGCCTCTTATGAGTCTTCGCCCAGATGACAGGATTCTCGGGCCACTCAAGAAAGTCCTCTTCCATTTTTCGCAATGGAGTCCGCGGACATAAGTGCCACAAGGGAGTGACCCCAACAGGAACATTGGAGACAATATTCTTCTGGCCCAGGAATTACTTCATAAATATCACTTGAATAAGGGAGTCCCGCGCTATGCTTTGAAGGCTGATCTATGAAGGCTTATGACTCCATCTAATGGGATTTTATGCTGGCAGTTCCCGAACTGATGGGTTTTCCTCCTCCAATGATCATATGGATCAGGCAATGCATTACCACCACTTCGTTCTCTATCAAATTAAATGGCGAGTATGTGGGTATCTTCCGTGGTGCCAAGGGTCTCAGACAGGGGGATCCTCTATCGCCTTATCTCCTTGTTTTGGCGATCAAGGTTTTGAATGGTATTCTTGAAGTCAAAGCTCGATGTAATTTAGACTTTCAGTATCACCGGAGACGTGAGAAATCAAGAACGGTGATGCTTGGTTTTGCGGACAACATCCTTCTTTTTTCCAAAGCCGACATAAAGTCTATTGAGATTTTACATGATTTTTTTTGGTAAGTTAGATGTATTAAAGGAAAAAATTTACAGCCAATAATTTAATTCCAAGTGTTTTTCTGACTTGGAATAAAATCATTACCACGGGGCTTACCCCGAAACAAAGGTTAAAAAGCAAGAAGACAAAAAATCTTGCGCCAAAACAACATTTGTGAAAAAGCATAAACCTAACATACAATGTTGTTAGCAGTAAACCGAGCCTCAGTTGGGGTTTCGAAAGAAAACAAATCATACGCCTCGGGCAATGCGTCAGTAGGATAGGCACACACGCATCACAATGAGCAGCTCCAAACTACAAAGATGGCAGAAAAATGAAGGCTTCAAGATCACCACACACAACATAGCATATTCACTCCAAATCAGTCGGCAACTAAATGCTTCAGTGCTTCAGCAGAAACACTCGAGAGTAGGTAGTCTGCTGCTTCAACTGCGAGCCAGTGCATCACCACAAAACCTCAATGGCACATTGAAGATTGCCCGGCTCAACATTACAAAGATTTCATCAAAACAGAGGGACCAGATCGGATTTGAAGGTCTTCTGCCTAGACATCAGCAGCACCATGGCAAATCCTACCACACCACTTCCAGCCAAGCCATCAGCAGCACAATTGATATTCCAAGCAAGCAGTTACATCAGCAGAGTTGAGGCAGCAATTCCATTCCAAATAAGTTTGAAACGCTAGTGGAAACGCTAACAGTGAACACCTCAAATATCTTTGATCAGCTGCATCATCACCCCGTAATTTCATGGGGGGCTGTAGCATAATATAGCTTAAGGATAGCTATCAATCAGACCACATCCAATCGCTTCAGCATCGCAGCAGAAACACACTAGATTTGCTAACCCGATACTCATTTTGATCTAGTACATCAAATTAATCATTAGCCAAAACCACACAGCACTAGCAGATTTCCAGCCAGCATTAGAAGCTAAATTTAACACAACACAGGGCAACAAGATCAAATACCCAATGCTCAGCAACAGCAACATATATCAGCTCCACCTCCTGCAAGAACTACAACTGGAGCAGCAATGAGAACTAGTGTGCTTTAGACCAGCGGTCAGATCTGAAAAACTGCTACCCCGACTTCAACTGCATCAGGGCAAACCCTCCCATACCACTTCCGGGAAAGCCATCGGCAGCAAAATTGCATTTTCCAACCAAAGAACTGCAGCAGCAGCAACTAAATTTCACCCAGCCACAAGGTCTCACTACCTAGAGTCAGCAAGGTTGATGCAAACCGGGTTCACCAATGCCACGATAGAGCACCGGTATTTTGCAATACTCAACTCCTAATTTCTGCCAATTTCCTGAGAACTCTGACAAGTAAACCATCATCAAACTTTGAGTATTGAAGAAGGCCAGGGGAAGGTTCATCAGTCCAGTTCCATTGAACATTGAAGAGAGCACAACGACCACCTACAGAATTCGATGATTGCTCCTCAACCCACAAAATAGCCAAGTCATCATGTGCATAGCCAACCACGCCCAGTAGCATAGCATCGGCAGCATATGCAGATCCACCACACAAATGGAAGCATCATCAACCCGATGGAAACCCCCATTATGCAACAGCAACCTACTCTTGATCAAACCAACGAACCAGAGCAACTAGAGTAATTTCTCACCAACAAGCGCAAAGTTTTTTTTTTGGGGGAGGGGGGCAGAAGTGTGTGTGTGAGAAAAAAACCAAGGAGAAGGCGATAGCAAATATAGCCCAAACAACAAGCCAAGGCTAGCAAGGAAAAACAAATACATAATCACTAATATTAATTTCCTATGTTCAGCCAATATCCGAAAAACTCTCATTTTTATGTTTTTTTTTGTTTTTTAATTAACAGAGAAACTTTTGGTAAAATAACAACAAGAGCCCCACAACCAACAGGCAATTTCCATGCCATGATATATGTGAAAATAGGCTAAGTGCCTAAAAGCAATGGAAAGAGATTTGCAAAAAGAGATGGTACAAGCCACGCTGGATGCCAGCCGAGAGGGAGACCTTCACCAAAAGGAAATAAATGGAAAGGTTTTGCCTCATTTTTTTTAAGTTCCATCGAATCAGGTGCGCCGCGGTGCACACTTGTCAGCTCCCATGGAGGTTTTCAATTTATTCCGAATGGTATTGAATATCGGGGAAAAAGTATAGGAAGTGTCTAGAGGGAGAATTTTTCAAAAATACGATTGTTGTGTTCCTTCCAAATGAAGTAGACCATGGCCGCTAGAGAGAGACACTTGGAAAGGGCCAAGAAACTTTTCCCTTTCCATCTTTGAGCGGTCAAGTGATGTTCTGGGACCACTCAGGGTAAGGCCAGTGGAGCCCCGCTCGTCTTTGAATCTTGGTCCATAAGGATGACCAAAATCGACAGGAGAAGAAAAGATGCTCATGATTTTCATTACCGGTGTTGCAAAGAGTGCATATAGGAGAAAGATTAGGATTACCATGGAAGCGATAAAGGGTGCTAAGATGGCCTCTAATGGCCGGCCATAGGGTAAAGGCTTGGGCAAGGATACGGGGAAAGACCCCACACTATGGTGGCCCAGCATAGCTTCGGTTTGGGTGGATGGATGAGACTATAGGCTGACCGAGTCGAGAAATTGCAGTTCGCATTGCCATCCCATTGTATAGAATCTTTTAGATTGGTGTTAGGAAGGTAGGGAGGCAAGTTCTCCATGAGACGAGAAACTTCCAAATCATAATGATTAGGCCAACACCAATGGTTATAGCTAATAATGGCGGTGACCTTTACGTCCCAAGGCAGACCTGAGACCAGATGGGTACGATCAGTACTTACTTCGCTCAGCGGGCCCAGAGGATGCCAGTTATCATGCTAAAGGAATGTGTCAGAGCCATAGCCAATGGACTTGGTGGAGTGAATGCGTATAAAGGGGTGAAGCTTCATAATATTCCTCCAGCTCCAGGGGGCTGAGTCCGAGACTTTTAGCGTCCAGATACAGCGGTCCCTGATTTTATTTCTGTGGATCCTAGAAGACCAGGCTGACTCAGAATCCTTTGAGATGACACGCCATAACAGCTTTTCAATGAGAGCTTTATTCTAAGCCTGCATGTTTTTAAAGCCTAGCCCACCTTTGCTTTTCGGGTAGCATATGTCATCCTATGCAGCCTTTGCATTTACCTTTCCTTCAGAAGAGCCGTTCCAAAGAAAGCGCTGAACGTGGCATTCAATCGCTTTGAGAACAGCCTGGGACAAAATAAAAATTGAGGCCAATTAGAGGTGGATGGATGAAAGGATGGCGGAGACAAGTTGCAAACACCCACCAAACGAAAGCCACCTATTCTTCCAGGACGTGATCCGATGGGTAATTCTATCAGTGAGAGAATTGCAGTCAGAAATGGAGAGTCTGGTGGTAATCAGTAGAACTCCCAAGTATCTAATGGGAAGTTTGTCCACTCTAAAACCCATAATACTAGCAATGTCATGGTGGAGGGCATTGTGTTTTGAGCAAATGAATACTTCACTCTAATTCGTGTTTGTAGAGAGGCGAGAAAGCAACTGAAATTCTTTGAGGCATTCCTTAAGGATCCGGATAGCATTGACATCAGCTCGAGAGAAGAGAAGGAGGTCATCTACAAAAGCAAGCATTACGATTTGAGTTTCATCACGTTTCTAGTGAAATTTAAAATTTTCATTCCACCGAGCCTTTTTTTGGTAAGTAAGTAAATTAAAAATAAAATAAATAAAATTACAAAATGATGTTCTAGCTCTAAGTGTTTTGCCGACTTAGATGTAGAACAATAAGTTAGGGTAATCCCCAAGCACCACCATGAACCAAATCATGAAGCCCAAAAAACACAAAAAAAAGCCTCTAGATGAGTATCATCTACATCGGCCACAGGCAACCTAGCCTTAATACACACCTTTAAAAAAACAGCATCAAATGATAACTGAAATCCCATTCTTTCAAATTCAGAAACAAAAGGCAGAAGAAATTTTCAATGCCATCAGCATAGTCCTTGGGCTTCCACATCATTCGGCTAAGAACACCACCACGACTTAGGCATTAGCACCCAAGTGCATAGGGGTCTCGGATTCATCCTGCTGGCCTCAGAGGAGAGCAGTAGCCCATAGCATGTCGGGCAAGTCTACACCATAGCAGGATCCCAGCAGCATAGCCCTCGGACGAGAGCCTACATCCATTTCTAAGTCCTTGGACGAGAGCCAACATCCTATCCAGCAACACAGGATCAACTACTCTCCAGCAACCGCTAGCCACCAAGAACCTAAAACGGCAATTCCAGTAGCTTCAACCTTCAGCAGGGCAGCTCACAACATCATAAAAAGTTTTGCAACCTTTCCAGCATCGGCAAATAGGCATACGAGCCACGTCAGAATGGCCAATCTAGCGACAACACCATTCCGGGTAAATTGAAGCCAAACTAGGCTGAGGAAGCCACGTTAGCAAGATTTTACTGCATAGGAGAAAACCGGGAAGAAATGCAAATCACCAAAAGCCATCCTAGTGTTGGCATGAGGAAAATTGGGCATGGAGCAAACCAGCAATTATCAGCAATTTTGCCGAGCCTTCATGTCAATAATACCATTCAGAACCTCCATAAAAAGTACAAATAAGTATGGAGATATGGGGTCACCTTGACTAAGGCCTTTGCCTCCCTTGAAAAAGCCAACCGCTTCCCCATTTATATTAATGGAGAAGGAAGGAGTGGTGACACACTGGCGGATCTCACTGCACTTCGCCCTAAAATTTGATACCATATTGGCAATGGAGTTGACACCTTCCTTTGGCTTGACTTTTGGCATCCTCTTGGCTCTCTCTGCAATCGGTTCAATGACAGAATCAAATGTATAACAGAATTGCCTTATGATGCAAAATTTATGGACATCATCATAAATGGTGGTTGGAGTTGGCCAAACCCGTTTGATATGGAGGTTGCTGGTATTGTGGAAAGTATGCCTCCCTATCCCCCTGATCCTTCCTATCGTGATGTGGCTCTTTGGACTGCCGTTCACAATGGGGTTTCCTCGACTAAATCTACATATGGTCTTTTTCAAGAGCCCAAAGGAGCGGTGGCGTGGTCCAGCCTTATCTGGGGCCCCATGTAAATCCCAGCTCATGCTTTTATTCTCTGGCTGGCGATTCGCCAAAGGCTTAGCACATTGGATAGTGTAAGCAACTTCCTTCATATTCCAGTGTCATGTATCCTCTATTCCATTGGATGGGAAAGTCACGATCACCTCTTCTTTGATTGCCCTTTCTCCTTGCCTGTGTGGAGACTAATGCGCCGTAAGGTGGGGTTTAGCTGGCCTCACCCTAATTGGCTTTCAAACATCTTGTGGGCAGCAAACTGCTAGAAGGGTAATAACCTCAAAGCTCGCTTCGTCCACCTCACCCTTGCTGCCTTGGTCTATTTTATCTGGAAGGAAAGAAATCAACGTTTGTTCAAGCAAATGGTGGCTCAAAATGAAACCTAGGTGGTTAACCAGATCTCTGCTGCGGTCTGGGGGAAACTAGAGACCTCTCCCATTGCCAATGTGCATAGGGATAGAGCTATCCTGATTAGATGGAGCATCCCTCTTATGAACCTGAGACCGGATGGTTAGCTCTATTTGTTGTCTGTTGTGGTCTACTGCATGGCTACGACCCTTATCCTATTACCCCCTGGCCCTATCCCTTTGCCAGGAATGGATCCCTCCCCTTTGCCTGGCCGACTAAGGGTTCACTTCCCTTGCTCGTCAGATGCTGTTGGGATCTTTTGTTGCTCATTCCTTTTCCTCTGGTGTGGTTGTCGAGATCGCACCAGGGGTGAGTCCTCCTCGGCTCATCAAAATAAAATCTGAGGATTTTGGGTTGCTTGTTGATCGATGTTTGGGGTCAGTTGCAACCTCTCGTCTGCCTTGTTAGTCTTTGCCTGGAGGGCTAACGTGGAGGCTTTGGGACCTCCAACCATCTGGTCCTTTGTCTCTTGCTTGGCCGGATAGGTTCTTTGGCGCCTGTTCTGCAGATTCTGAGAGGGCTGCATTCTGTTGGAGCCTTTTTTCTCCCTAAGTGGTGCTAACATGGATTCCGTGGCGTTGATTCCCTTTTCGGCTCCTTCACCCAATCTTCCTAGTTGAGTACTGCTGACCACCTATGCTATTGCAGTGCACGATCTTGCTGCCATGGTGAAGTGCTGTCAGTGGCTATTAGTGTGGACGCTATTGTGGTCTGTGATGAAGCTGACGTGGAAGTGTGCGATTAACTGTTATGGTTTCTGGGCCTTGCGTTTTGCGATCTTGCTGATGTGGTGTGTGTGTTGCAAGCACTTCCTTTCCTCATGAAGGTTCTGCTGACGTGGACTCGTTTGCGGACTGTGAATATGCTATTGAATCCGCTTCCATTTGGTGCTGACGCGGCTCCTTCGGCTCCTACACTCACCCTTCCATGGATGGGTGTGGGAGGTAAAAAATATATATATGTATATATATATATATATTTTTTTTTTTTCATTTTTCATTTTTTATTTATACATATAAAAAAAAGAAAAAAAAATAAAAAAAATTAAAGCCATCTGTTGCATATGGTAGAAGTGTCGCCTTTTCCATGGAGGCAGCTTTTGTAGTGTTGTTATGTGTTGTTGTGCTACTGATTGGGATGTTAATCCGAGCTGGTGGATATTGACCAAGATGTAGGGGGTGTGTTTTCTCCTATCCGAGGCCAGGCTGAGGTGTCCGAGTTCCCTCTGCACTTGGCCATGTTGTTGTTTTTGCAAGAGATGATGTGGCTGCATCTTGTGTGCAACTCTGTCTGTGATCCAGCGCTGATGGTCCGAGGTATTGCAGACTGCGCATTAGATGAAGGCTCCTTTCTGTTTTGGCTATTGAGTCTTCTAAAGATGCCGTGTTGCCATCATTGGCACCCTACTTGATTTTGACCTGTCCGAGAGGCAGAGGACAGATGGACGAGTCTGAGATCTCTTTTTCTTTTGGAAGCTTCTGCCTGTGCCATGATGTTTCTTAGCGTATGATTTGGGTGCAATGCCCATTTTTTGGCATCTGTAAAAACTGCCCAAGGACAATGGGGGAAATTTTCTCTACTTTTGTTTTTTTGCTCTGCGTTGATGGTGAAGTTGCAGGATTAGATGCAGGCTCTTGTCCGAGGTCTTTGATGCTGATATCCTGGATTGGATGCTTCTAAAAGGAGTGGAAGGTTGCAAAGTAGCATGCTGTGGGAGCTTCCATTGATCGAGGTGAATGAGCCGCCTGTATATTACCTGAATTTGGAAGCAGGTGCTAGAACTGCTGTAATACTTTTTTCTTGGAGCATAGTAGATGCTGGTGCCCTATTTGCTGAGAAATGAACCTAGTGTGGTGCTTTTTTTTCAGTTTTCTTGCTGTTGGAATATGCCGAGATGCTACCTATCTCGATTCTCTGCTGTGTTGTCTACCCTAGGGCCGAGATGGCCTTTCATCTGGGTTGCTGCGGCTGGTGGCTGGTTTGGTCCGAGATACTCTACTATTTGCTAGAGTTTTATTGCATTTTTGTGATGCTTGTTGGGGGTCTTGATCCATCCCCCTTTTTTTTTGTCGATTTTGTAGATTGTTGTTCTCTTGGATGACCTAGTCTTGTGATTTTCTTCTGGTGGCTTATGATGTACCACGATACTCGGGGTATGCCCTAGCGTTTATGCTTTAGCTCCAAGTCGGAAACCACTTGGAGATAAATCAAAGATTATATAATTCTTTTCCCTTTAATCCAAATTTACTTACTTACCAAAAAAGAAAAAGATACACTGGCGTCCATTCGACCATTTGAGAAGGGAATTTCATAAGAGTCAACAAATTGATGAAAAAATCCGAATGGACAGAGTCGTACACTTTCATAAGGCCAATCTTCATGGTACATCTAGGGGAATCGTCACCAAAGTTTTTTTTTTGGTAAGTATGTAAAAATGTATTAAATTAAAAGAAAAGTACAAAACTATGTTCTAACTCCAAGTGTTTTGCCAACTTAGAGGTAGAACACAGACACTAGGGCATTCCCTGAGTACCACCATGAACCAAATCATGAGACTGTGATTACAAAAGAAAAAACCTTGTAAAAAAACCAAATCTGTACCGGCCACATATCAGTAGACCGAAGAGAGCTTACCATATGAAAGTCCGGCAAACAGAATAGGCCGAATCGGCCACATGCTCACGGCCAAATCCAAAACATCGAGGCCAGAATCAGTAGCACGACCGTGTGGAGGTGATTGAGACACTTCAAAACTGACCTCGGAGGAGAAGAATCGTGCCTACAACACCTCGGACCATCAGCATAGAATCTCAGACTGAGTTTGCACACAGTATGCAGTGACATCGTCACGGGAAAAAATAGCAACATGGCCATGTGCAGAGGGATCTCGGACTGTTCAGCCAGGACTAAGACGAGAGGAACGCACCCACTGCAACTCGGACTCGTAGCAGCATTTCTTGCCCCAGGCATTGAAGCAACAATCACCAGCGACAAAATCCTTGACATTTGAAGGATAACACCATCCACCTCGGATTACCATCATGGCCAGTAGCACCACAACACATATCAACACAGCCAAAGCTGCCTCCTCGGCCAATGCAACATTTCAGCCATATGCATCAGATGGCAACTTATCTCATGGCTCAATCACACCAAGCACACAGAATAAGCACCGATAAGCAGCAAATTGTGTAACAGCATCTATAAATCGGCCTCAAACTCCACATTGGGCAAAAACTGTGCCTTATCGGCCAATGAACCACGACAGCAGGTTCACCCAAATTGGGCAAAATCACAACCAGTCAACAACAAAAAAAGACACCTAACAGGCTAGGTTGGCCTTCAGACAGCAAAAGATCTATTTTCGTGCTTGAGAAACTTTTTGAGATCTTGGAGGAAGCTTTTCTCTTTCTCCTTGATTTGGCTTGTTTCCAGGTTCCATCTCGCACCGTAATATCTTGATTATAAAGCACCTCCTTCACACATTAACCGTTCATCTATTATGAGTAGTTAGAGTTGTCAAATATATGGAGACCCGCCACTAATCCATCCAGATTGTTATATTGATCAGATGGAAAATCCATATTCAATCCCAGCAGGACACTAAGAAAACAAAAAATTATCAGCTTCCCACCAGGAGATAAGGAATCAATGTGTGGTTTAGAAGATTTAGCAACCACCAAGAATCTGAGAGCTTCAAAAGGTGCACCCGAGGAGCAATTTAGATTTTTTTTGGTAAGTAATTAACAATTGCATAAATTTAAAAAATGTACAAAATTCTATTCTACCCCCAAGTGTTTTGCCAACTCAGAGATAGAATAAAGCTGCTAAGGTATACCCCGAACACACCAAACAGGAATCATGAAGAGAAGAAAAAGCATACATGAACCAGATTTGCCTCATCCAACGAAGAGGAAAATTTGAACTCTTCCCTTGTCCTTTCAGATACATCACACCAACAGTTATCTAAAACGACTAACATGGTGTACGTTTGATTCAGGGCGAGAGAGTTAAAATGTAGCAAAGAATCTTTGTTCGTTAGCAACGACTGGATAACAAGGAGCATTGGATCATTATCAAAATCCTCAGCAGTTGTGGCCTCTGGGGTCTGAGCCGACACATTTACAGGGCTACAATCAAGGACCCGTTGGTCGCCGGCCTCAATAACCTCATCGCCCACTGCCTTCTCGATAGGGCTGGACTCATTCAGGAGATACTTACTAGAAAGTCTTGAAATTGATTAGGGAGTTAACTCAATATCAACATTCAAAGAAAGTAAGTCCGGCTTCCTTTCAATATGAGCTAAATTAGAGCCCAGGGCTAATTTGCCACTACATGGGACACGGCCAATCTGGACAGCACGATCAACATGAGTGCTAGGAGCGGGGCTACCAATGCAAGAGCCTTTAGCCATTTCAGAGACTGGCTGAGAGGAAATATCCATCAGAAAATCCGCCATCAAACCAAAGGAAATAGCATCCAAGTTAGAACAGGACATCGTGGTACACCCTTCCATCTCGATGGTGTCATGGCCATCAAAAACATCAAAATCCAAAGGCACCACTGCCTCATTGCCAGGAGCAGGATCAGGATCACCACAGATTAACTCATTAGGAAATTTAGATTTCAGCTCAGTCTCGAATTTACAGGGAATTCCATCATATTTCATCAGTTTCACAGATGAAACAGGGCAATTGGTTTCCGTAAGACCACAATGCAGCTTCTGCTCAACCAAATTCTCGAAAACATGGAGGACCGCAAAAGAGTTAATGGAGCCTTTTACATCCATTACCAACTCCTCAGAAACAGCAAGAGCTAGGCCAGGGGAAGTGGATGAGAGCATTTACTCGTTTGAAACCACTTAACCCTCCAAAGCTAATTCAGCATGCAGTGCCATCTCCAGAGCCACATTATGATCGGCATCAGAAATCTCTTGTTCAAAACCAGATGTCACAGCATGTCCAAGAGTCAGATTCGGTGATTTGTCAAAATCATGGAGAACTAGAGATGATAGAGCCCCACTTCCATTCGAGGTATCACCAGGGGTCAAGTTCTTAGTGACAAACTTACCAAGAAAAAAAAAGTTCTTAGTGACAGCGTCCTGTTGAACAGGCATATTCTTTCTAGTGCCCTTCTGGTTAGCAGATCGACCATTTACATGATGCGCCGACCTCCACTAATTAGCAACCTGTACGTTAACTACCTTGGCCATTTCATTATCACAAGATTTAACTCTTATTTTTGTAGGAAGGGGAGCATTTTTACACACTTCAACACAAATCCGTGCGAAGTGCATCCGATACATCCGAGCTATGCTCGAGTCCAATTGGAGTGGTTTACCAACCCCACTTTCTATCCAACTAAGACCCAAGGGGGTCCAGAATTTGATCGGGACGTTGAAGAGGGTAATCCAAACAGGAAAAGTTTGGTGAGAGTCCTTAGACAACTCCATTCTAGGCAGCCATCGTTTAAGGAAAATGGTTTTCTTGCCAAATGCCAATGTGCCTTTAGACAAATAGAGATTCAAATGTTCTTCATATGCAAACCGAAAGAAGAATAAGCCATTTTCATGCCTAGCTACATGACGTAGCCTAAATCTGGCCCAAATTTTACGGGCAATGGTGCTAACTGCTTGAAAGTGTAATGGAGTTTCATAGAAGTACCCCACTAGCATTGCGACCCAATTCCTGGCTTTTCTGAATGACGTCAGCCGGAAGAGATATGGAGACAACATCCCCATCAATAGATTGAGGGGGATAAAATTTAAGTGGAGGACAAGGACTCACTCCATTATTTTGGACGACATCAGTATAGGAGGACAAGGCCATAGAAGGAGCCGCACCTGAGTTGCTTAGCGAGGAGTTTGGCACATTCCCAAATTTGGCAACGGCTCTACTCTGGACCACATCAGAAGATGAATGTAGGTAGGTCAGATTTGTAGCAGGAGCACAAGCTTCAGAATTAGAAGTCGATTGCCCCTGACCATCCGCGCACCCAATATGCATTGAGTTCAAATTCCGGTCTGTGATCCCACCATGTGGGGGAGACAGCATCAATGAGTGGGAGTTGCAAAGGCCCACTAGCTTAAGACACTCTAGAAAGGAGGCATCAGGGCCAGGGACGGGAGCAGGGCAACCCTCTGCATAGTGGGGAAGGAGGGAGAAGGAAGGGAGACGATAGGCAAAACCGTCGCCGAGGGAGAAGGATTGGGGGACAGAGAAGGAGAGGAAACCCTAGAGGGAACCAATGGCGCCAACAGGGGGCCGACCATGGCCGGAACTGGTGATGGCGAGAGTCAGCCAAGAGACGTTGAGCAAAACCCAAATTTGATATTTATAGAGAAGTTCCTGGGCCAAAAGGATATTGTCACTAATTTGCCACCCAGCAACAAACGTCACTTGGCATTTGTCGACAAGATAAGGTAATGTCATCTTAAGCCGGCTTACAATGATCTTCGAAATCACTTTATAGATGACATTACAGCAAGAAATGAGGCGATAGTCGGAGACCATGCGGGGGGATTGCACCTTTGGAATAAGGCTAATAATGGTAGTGTTCAATTGTTGCTGTAGGGCGATAGGGGGATTGCATCTTCCTTAAACAATTCCGTCCTCTTGAGATATGGGTTTCCTCTGCCTCGATGGTGGAAGTGCTATTGTGCTGCTACTGGTCTCGGCAGTGGTGTTTTTTATGCATCCTTGGGTTTTATTTGTAGTGTTGGATGGGCTGGGCGTTGTAGTGTTCGATTTTGAATTTTGAATCTGCTCGGCGTCGTCCTCGACGTTTCTGACTTGGGTGCCGGGCGGCTCCGGTGCCTGCCATGGTTGGCCTCCCGGTTGCCTGCCCGGCCCCCCCGTCACCCGGCTTCTCTGCGCTGGTGTTGTCGGCCTCGGCGACCTCGACGAGTTCGGTGTTGCCTGCGATTTTGACCATCTTTTCTCGCCTTCTGTGTGAGGCGAAGGCTCTTCTTCGGTTGAAGAGTTCGTGGCAGGTTTGATGATGCTTGACCGATGCCTGGATGTGCCGGCCGTGGACCTGTTGGATGCCTCTGAACCTTCAGTTCTATGGCTTCGGGAGCTGCTTCCGCTGGCATCTTGGTGGGTCTCGCTCTCTGTTAGGCTTCTTGTGCCTGTTGTCTTGGGCTGTTGGATTGGCTTTCCTCTGCCAATGTGAATCACCATTGTTGGTTGGGTTTGGGGTGCCCATGCTGCTCTGGGTGGAGCTTTCTGGCTGAGGATTGGTGATCCGATAGTGTGATCCTGGCTGCAGTGTTTGGATGTTGAGTCGAGCTCCTGCTGGTTGATGTCTCTGTGGTTGCTGCCTTATGGGGTGAAATGCCT
>JAODPA010104571.1:0-20611 GCA_025585075.1 Nepenthes mirabilis
TATAATACTATGCGTGTTAATACTGGTAATAAGTGATATATTACGAATAAATATTCTTCTATATTGTGGATTATATAAAAGAAAAGTAGACCAACAAAACTAAAAAAAATATTAAGAGTTTGGACATATTAAAAATCATACACACAAATATTTGTAGTCCAGACGTTGATTCATACAGTCTGAAATATTTAATCACCTTTATTGATATTTTTTACGATATATGACTTCATGAGTTATACGCCCGTTGGGCGCGGAGTGTTGAAGATGGGTAACGATGGCTCATCTAGGGTTGTTGACATTGGGGATGTTTGCTTGAAGACAAGCAACAGAAATACACTCGTGCAGGAGGGCGTGCAATATGTCCCAAATCTGAGGTTGAATGTGATTTCAATCGGGAAGCTTGATGATGAAGGCTTCCGGACGACGTTTGGCGACGGCCAGTGGAAGCTCACCAAAGGCGCCTCAGTGATGGCAAAGGGAAGCAGTACATCGAGGCAGTATTTGATGAAGACCTGCATTGTCAAAGGAAATGTCAGGGTGACCAACGGGGACATTGGTCAGGGTGGCAGGAGAGGACGGCTAGGAGGCAGGAGAGGCCAGCCAAGGAGGAGTGCAAGGGAGAATGATAAGTCCGCGAATAAGGAGCTGAAAGGGAATGGGTTTACTCCAAACTTAGTGGAGTGGAAGAAGGTGTCATTCAGGCTTGCAAAGGTTGATGTCGGATTCCAAATTCAGGGAAAGATGCCGGGAGGCAAGAGATGACAGTTACTCAACAACGGTAAATGTTCCCTACAAGGTCGTGAGGGGAAGTTTGTTAGGGTCACTCTTTTATGGAATTTGTGTCCATAGACATGTGGAGGCAAATGGGCACGTACTTTTGGAAATGGCTGAGAATATCCATCCTTGGGGTAAGCTGAAGAATCCGTCCGGAAACTATAGTCCGAGAAGTGGCTGAAATAGTGGACGATGACTTATCAGAGACGTCATATCCGAGAGGTTGCTGAGAACATGAACGAGGACTCTGAAACCTAGGCATTGACTTCCTCTGTAGACCTGCTATAGGCCGGGTGGGTAGGTAGCCTGCCATGATTGGAAAACTCAGGGGGCATCAATTCTCAAGCCTGCCACCCTGCACTCCGCGTGTGCCTGCTTTTGCAAGGTTAGGCGGCGTGGTCTTCCACCCTAGTCCCTAAGGTGGCTGGTTGCCCCCCTAGGGTCAGTCCACTATATAAATGGGCTGCTGGCCGATGTGAGCCGTGAGCTGAGTGAGATTGAGAGCAATTTTGGAGTGAGCAAAAGAACTAGTGTGAAGGAAAAAAAGGGGAGTGCACCACCGGTGAGAGAAATAAAGAGAGAAGAATAGAGAGTGAAAAAAAAATAGTATTTTCTTGGTTTGCTCTGGAGAGTTTTTCTCTTTGATTTCTCGAGTGTGTAGCAGATACTTCATCTTGGAGGTTTGTAATCTATTTCACATAGTGGATTTACTGTAGACTATACTCCCGTGGTTTTTTCTTTCTGTTATAGAAGAGTTTCCACGTTAAAATCTCATGTGTTTTTTCTCGATTTTCTATCTTTACTTTTGGCTGTCCGTCTGAGTGATCTCCCTCTATCTGAGTGTTTTGTCCTCTCGATCACTGCGCTTTCAAAGCATTCTGTCCGGACGCCCTATTTGCCCCAACACGATTCTCCATGCAAATATCATAAACATTAATTTATGCAAATATTATATAAATAAAATAATGGTCCAACATAAATGGGAAGCAGCAGTCGCTGCTCCTTCATCTCATGCAAGAGGTCGTGCGTTCAAACCCTGCTGCATGCGCCTGCTACGCCTGATAATCTGATTTTATCGAAGTGCGCTGCGCAGTATGGACAGCGCCCCAAGCCACTGTTGACCACGCACAGTTGGACCTGACAGAGTAGCGGGCCCAAAATGGGCCAAAACACGCACGGGCCCAAAATTGTTTTTTATTATTGTAGCAAAAGGACACCGTTTGAGTCATCTTCAACCTCCGGCCAGATTCTCCCATATTCATTTTGACCAGATAAAAATTACGTCATTTTTACACCAAAATTTATGTAAAAAATATAAAAATATTAGAAATCAAATTTTCTAATGATTTTCAACATTAGTTTTCATTAAATCGTTATAAAAATTAAAATCTTAAAAATTTTAAAAATTCAGATAAGTGAAAAAATATGCAGAACAGTTTCAAGGCTGAGATTTTCAACAATTCTAATACCAAATGTTAGACATTATCGGTTTTTTACGTTTAAAATATCACAATTAAAATCGAATGTGAAATTAAAATTAAGATCGAACTAACCTCCTACTATTAAAACTGTTACTGATTTTGAGATTATTTTTCACTGATTTTAATCTTTTAAACCACATTATCTCTCAACGATGATGTACAAATAGAATATATGCCATAGGGACCAAAAACCATTCCACAATTAATAAATAGACAATTTTCATCAAATTGTCTCACGATAGTCGCGATTACCCTCAAAAGATGCAGCTGGGCAACGGTTACAAGGAAAACTGGACCACAACGGTTGATTTTTGTCCCTTTCTTTTTTGTAGAAAATTGAATAACCAACAATCCTTGAAGGCGCAAACAAAATCCTCGACAATCTGGGCCCTGTCCTTAGTAGCCATGGCCCTCATCCATTCAGCTAATTCTTCCACCGGCTTTCTTATTCTGCCTTCGAAAGTGGAAGCACTAGACACTAACGCTTTAGCCACCTCGGGTTTAACAAAAGACCTTGATAGGCAAATCACATCCTCCTTCAAGTATGGAATCATATTTCTGACTGGGTTAAGTAGGACTGAGGATAGAAACAAGATGAGAGTTAAAATAGATGATATTATGGCAATACTCGAATTTGAGCCAAAGAAAGCACAAACCTCATAGAGGAGAGCAGAACCCGTCTCCGGCAAAAGCTTGGATGATGGATCTGCAGCCCAAGCACCATCGGGGAAAGCTTGAGGCATGAAGTGTACCGGATAGGCCGCTTGAGAAACCGGGCTAAATGTTCTAGAATATTCCCCGTTTGGATCAACTCGCAAACCACTTAAGCAGGAGGCACTGAAGGCACTTCAACAATTTGAGCTAGTGAAGTAGCAGGACCAGCAAACGTGCTGGGAATAGAGCTCTGGATAGGACTAGTGAAATTAAATGGACCCTCTTCTCTTGGGATGGACTCAGTGGGAATATTGGACTGAGCTGGAGAATTGTGCTTAGTTAGATAGAACGACAAGAATTGTTCTTGTCGATGGACCAGCCATATTTCTCTCATATATGATCCCCGTCAGAATCATACTTAACGACTCTGTCATAAGTTCTAAAACAAAAGCAATTAAATTTGGAA
Organism: Nepenthes mirabilis; assembly: GCA_025585075.1. Taxonomy (NCBI): domain Eukaryota; kingdom Viridiplantae; phylum Streptophyta; class Magnoliopsida; order Caryophyllales; family Nepenthaceae; genus Nepenthes; species Nepenthes mirabilis. The sequence continues at coordinate 3,376 of JAODPA010104571.1, forward strand.
CACAAAAAAAAATCTTTTCTTTTTATATGCAAAAGATCACAATTGACCGGACGTCCTCAACTTCTTCGACCTTATCTTGGCCAGCTAAGAATCAGGGTCTGTCGGCCAAGACACATGAGATGCCATTAGGAATCAAAATTATTAAAACCATAAAATCATGTGGAAGTACACTAATATCCATTAAATTTCACAACGGAATTATTTTACAAAATTTTCCAAAATAACCAGGGGAAAAGTTACATCGAGATCGGTCTTTAACTGCTACATACATTCGGATCAACCTTTCTTCCTAACTAGTCCGTCCAACTTTAAATTAAGTTTTCTCGGTCGGCTTAAATCCTTGTTCGTTTGTAAGTTAGAGAACAACCAAAAGATAAGCAGAAACCCAACAAGGTATCCATATGTATAAATATCTGAATGAAAACAGAATGCATATAGAATATAAAGTATGGGCCAAAGTCCCTTTTTCTGAAAACATAATACTTGAGCCGAAGTCATAAAACATGCGTATGGATTCCAAAACAAATGCAGATCCAAAACCAAATGCTAAAAACCAACTACATTTAAGATTTGCAACTACTCGACCATCAGAAATAGCTACATTTTAGGCCTGCAACTATTTGACCATTAGATAACGTCTACATTTAAGGTTTACAACTACTTAACCATCAAATTCCATATCTATCTCATTAATGGCTATATTTAAGGTTCATAACTCGTGACCAATATATCAAATAATAGCTATATTTAAGGCCTGCAACTATTTGGCCATCAAATCCATTTTCATAAACCATGAGCATCCAAAATCCAAAAGCAATGCATCCCAAGTTCTCAATGCACAGAAGTCCGAAATTCTTAAACATGCAAAAGACCGCAGTTCGTTATTGATGCACATAACCGAAGTTCTTCAGTGATGCATATAATCAGACTTCATACAAATAAACAAATAACCAGATTTTATGCAATTAAGTAAATAACCATACTTCTTTAAAATACGCAAATGTCGGACTTTTTTAGTAATGCAACTAACCGGGCTTCTTTTGTATGCAAATAACTGAAATTCTTCCATAAGACACATGATTGAAATTCTTCAATGATACCTTCATTTATGATAACAATATGCAGAAAGCAATTATCTTATCATTATCATGCTTTTCGTAGATACATAATAGAGAGAGGGTATAAAAATAATATTATTTAGCAGGCTTTAAACATGAATTATCAAAATTTTCCTTCGTTCCATCTTCTTCCTTTCCTTTGCTTCCATCGTTTCTTCTCCCCTTGCACGTAAATCCCCACCTTAGTATTTATAGACAATTGGGGATAGATGAGAGTAGGTCAGGCAGGTAATCTACTACCGATATTTTATTCATATCTCCTTTTGTAGAAAATTTTTAGAGAATTTCAGAGAATTTGAGTAGGTGGAAGCAGTTCACTCATTCTGGTTGTACACTCCGTCTCCAGAAATTCACTCAATCTTCTCCGAATTTTGTTTTCAAAAATTTACCCTATCGTTTCAAGAAATTGTCTTGGGATATTTACATAATCGTTTCCGAAAATTGTCTCCAGATTTCCTTTAAATCCTCTCTTGGAAATTTACTCTAATTTTCTTCTCCGAAAATTCACTTTCAATTTTCTCTCCGAAAATCCTCTCAATTCTCTCCGAAAATCATCTCCGAAAATTATTTAATGGTATCCAAAAATGGTCTTCGGAATTCACTTAATCATCCTTAGCAGAAATCCATTTTTCTTTCTTATTTGGTCGGATCATTTCTTCAATAGAATTTAGCCTCACTTAACCGGTTAACCCTCCGTTGATCAAATCATTTTCCCCAAATTGACAATCGGCCATTTTTTTTCCTTTAAAATGTATACCGGTCATTTTGCTCTTCCGGTAATTCCATGCAAACTAGTCACTTTTGCCTCAATTTCATTAATTTGCTTTATTCCGGCGAAGTACACCAAGCCGTCAAAAATGCGCCCTACCAGCATTTTGCTTCATACCCGGCAAATTGCATCATCCGGTATTTTACCATTTCGGACCAACTGTTTATACCAGGCATTATCTTCTCAAAGTTCGTACTGGTCATTTTTATTCATAGCATACCTGGTCATTTTATTAGAAACGCATACTGGTTATTTTCTTTCACTGCATGTTGATCATTTCCTTATCACCAACATACCGGTCATTTCCTACTGGTCATTTCCTTACAAATATGTCGGTCATCTTCTTTTACAGCATACTGGTCATTTGTATACTGGCAAATTTTCTCATACCGATCAAATGACCTTTCCCGTATTTTTAACCCTTATGTCATTTTACTGCCTTATGTCATTTTACTGCTTTCCGGTAAAATACACTATTAGGCCCAAAGTGCGTTAATCCACCTATTGTATCATCCCGATCATTTTGTACCATACCGGCAGGTTGCATCATTGCATTAAACTGGCAAACTGCACCCTTCCAGCATTTTTCATTAATTCGGGTATTTTGACAAATCGGTTACTTTGCCCAATTTATACCAGTTATTGTCTTCTCATGCATACCTGCTATTTTTCTCAAAACCCATATCGGTATTTTACCCATAGCCATTCCGGCAATTTCATATCGTCCCCTTTTTGCCAAAGCACACTGGTAAATTCAAAGCAATCAAAACTGTATCCCTACCAATTTGTCAGTTCAAACCGGTAAAATCATTTCGGTTGAGTATACCGATCGTTTCTCTCACAATCATACCAGTCACTTCTCCTCACATGCATGCTAGTTATTCCTCTCACAAGCATACCAGTCGCTTCTCCTAACAAACTTACCGGTTATTCCTCTCACAAGCATACCGGTCACTTTTTATACAAGTCATTTGCCATATTCATACCTATAATTTATGCAAACGAGTCCTTTTTGTCCGGAACCCATACTAGTAAATTTATTCATACCTATGATTTCATTTATTGTAGTCGTGCATCCATTCTGGCATTTTGCATTATTCCGGTCATGTTCCATCTATAAGCATATCGGTCAAATTGTACATTTAGCCGGTCCACGTGTTTGACTAGTCTCTTTCGCCTTCAACATTTCTTAGTCTCTCTCTCAGCTAGGTATTATGCATATCAGCCGGTCAACGTATGTTGACCGGATATTTTCCTCCTTTCCTGCCGGTCAACAATCCTACCAACCTATAAAATCCCTTGGTCAATAATTCTTGTCCAGCCATAATGTTATTTAAGCCAATCGATTATATACTTGTCAACATTTGCTAATTTTTGGTCAACAATTAGTTCAGCCAGTTCACTTATTAATTTCGCTGGTCAACTTCTTCTTGTCCGACCGTTTTTATTTTTGGCCATATTATCAACATATTATCTTTCTAGCCATTATTTTATCTATCATATTGCCCTCGCAAGTTAATATTTTAATTTATTACTGAAATTATAATATTTAAAAATTTGGGATATTATAATAACCTTTCTTGATTTTCTCAATATCAACTCCAGAGAATCACCCTCAACAATAAAAATGGGAGGTTTTTCAAGCAAGGCAACGACGAAGAGAGGAGGAACCAAAATACCAGCCGATTGAAATGCTGATGAAAAGGAAGTGTGAACAGGTAACATCTTGCTAGTACCTTATAAATCCAATCTAGTGGTAGCAGCTTCAATTTTCCTCTCCAAAGAACAAGTGCTATTTACAAGAGTGTCAAGGTTCGACAACCGAATTCACACACAATCCAGCGAGCAAAAAAAATTAAACCTCCCGTCGACTGGCAGCCACTAATTTAGTAGGTATAAGGAACAAAGAATACAAAACATTTTTAATATGAAAAACTCTTCTCAATTAAGGAAAAAATTACAAGTCAAATTTCGAAAACAAATCCATTGTGTAAAATCGGTTATAAAACCTCTGAAACAAAATGTCAACAAGTCACCCGAGACAGAATAAGAAAAATAATTTCTAAAGTAAGAAAACACTCATTCCTTCTATTCCCTCAGTTTTTCTTCTCTTTTTTTTCTCACTGGTAGTACTCTCCACTCATTATTTTTACAAGTGTGACAGTAAACGACAAACGACAAGAGCTCCCTTCCGCACTTTACTTTATTCCAGTCTTCATTCCTCTACCGCTATCTTGCTGCATTTTCTTCTGAAGCGTTTGATGCGCTTTTATAATGACTCAAGTTCCAAATACCATCTGATCGCCCAGCTTAATCTTGCAAAATATTTGTCACACTAATTTTGTTATTTTCTGCGCCTTTACCAGTTTCTGTGCTTCTCCAAATGGCGCATACTTTACACAAACGGCGCATACTCTGCAAAGTCAGCTTACTAACTCTGAAAGTTAACGTTCTAATCTGAAAAGCCTGCCACCTATTCCTTAGAGCTTGGTGCCTACTTTGCAAAGTCATCTACTAACTCCATCAGGTTAACTCCTTAAAAGTGACGTTTCCTGGTCGCCCTTTTGCATTAGCGTCCCATTTCAATTTGACCGGTCAACCTCCTTGGCCAACTTCTTCTCTCAGTCGGCCAGCCTTCCTAGCTGGTTTCTTGCTACCCAACTACCTGGCTAACCGTCCTGCATTCCCGCTGGTTGAGCTTATTGCTGCTCGGCCGATCGACCTACTACTTTCCGGCCGGTTGGCGCTCTTCTGGTCATTTGTCGCGCGAGCATTGCGCGCATAAATACTCTAAAATTTTCCATTCCAAGATTCACCTACTCCGGCAAATAGTTACTCTGAAATTTGCCTACTTCGACAAATGGTTACTCCGAAATGTGCCTACTCGAGTAAATTGGTCTTCTTTGAGATTTGCTTACTTCGGCAAATGGTCACTCCGAGATTTGTCTATTTCGACAAATTGGTCTTTTCCAAAATTTGCTTACTCTGGCAAATTATCACTCTGATCATTTACTACAATCAGTTTACAGCACTCCGAATTTTACACAAACCCTGTACAATTTTTCGATAATGCGTCTGTTTGTTGAGCTTCCCATAAAGGAATGATCAAACCCAACAAAGAGAAGAGATAGGGTGGGCTCTAGGTATCTCCCTTGACAATTTCTATCTTAGAGGGTCTACTAACCTTCCTTTTCCTCAATGGGGAAGGGGATGAGAAGTTTTTTAAGGGGGAGTTCTTCAAAACAATATACCAACTAGCCTGACCAACCAGTCTTAGTCAAAAAGTCACTAGTCAACTGCACTTCATGTTTGTGCTTATTAATTAACTTCATGCCAAATTTGGCACGACGCTTCTCATTCTCTCTTACCAATCCCCCATACAGTATGTTCATAATGCTCCAAAAACTGTTTAGCGGCCAATTGGAGGACAACCTCATAAAGAAGTAGCAATTTTTTCAATTTTTGACATATTTAGGATTTTCATACCTAATTTTGAAATCACGGTGAAGGTTCGTTGACACCTACTCTCCATCTTACAAAAATTTAAATGTGACTTTCACAATGTCGATGCTCAACTTATGGCCATGTTGTCTAAAATATATGTAGAGGGCCATGAGTTAATCAATATAAAGCTGGAAAAAAGGAATCTGCAATACATTCATAATCAAAATAAGTTCCCTTACTATCGAGAATTGTAACCTATTTATTATATGGGCCTCATAAGCAATGATGAAACCCTCTTGAGGGAAAGAAGACGATCTCCAAAGTTAGGAACTATCAAAAGGATAGAATAAGGGATATTATACCTCTTATAAATAGTATTTACATCTAATTGTTTCAAAACAATAGCGATATTGAGGACACCATGAGTGACAAAGCCTTCATTGCAATGCAGCACCATGTACAGATGAAGAAAGCAAGGCTAAAAGCTCTCAAACTTTGAAAATCTTTAAGGAAACTGTTCCGGAGTACGACGTTTGTTTTGAACTAGTTGGCTTAAATGAACATAAAAGTGGACTGAGTAGGGAAAGCTAGAAAGTCACTCAAAGTTTAGCCAAATGATGTATTTCCTAAAGATAATGTTCAGCATTAAAATGGAGTTCGTCTTCAAATTCACTGAGTCTCTAGTGTTTGCATGCAATGACTTCTCACCACCAAAATGCATCTCGCATGGGAAGTAAGGAAGCCTTCTCAATGAAAGCATGCACATTAAATTCACTCCCACCAGTCGCCTCATGCTGAGAGGGCTATCATCACACTTGTTGGCACGCAACGGACGTCCGGACAAGAGTGGACGGTCGAACAGTGAAGACACTGTACACACATACAGATACAGTAAAGTACAGAAGAAAAAAAAGAGATAAACACCGAATATTTTATCTGAAAAATCCTTATAAAATAAGGAAAAAAAATTAAGGGACACTCAATCCTCTGATAAATCACTATATGAGATTTTGTTTTACAAACCACCAGAGGCAGAAAAGAAGAATAGAGTACAAACAACACTTGTGTTTTCCTCTCATAGCTCTCATTTGTTCCACTCTTCCTCTCTTTTATCTCATACAAAACTCAGCACATACAATAGCCTCTCTCTTAAGGATATCATATGTGTATACATATATACACATATATATATATAGAGATACAAGGAGACCACCAATCACCATGGCTGCATGGTGGTTGGTGCTCAGCTTCCAAAGCCTGCAATGGCAGGTGCACACCCTATCCTGTAGTAGGCAGCGTATGTATGCTCTGCTGACCGTCTTTCCAACTGCCCAGGAATGATGTCTTCTCAACTGCCCAATAAGGTAGGTCAACTATACGCCTACAATCGCAGACTGTCATTATGCAACATGTCTATTTTTAGATGGTCAACGTCTGTTGACCGTCTTCTACACAAGTCTGGTCAGTACCCTCGTTAACTGAAATTTCTGGCATCAAACACACTTTCACACAGTCCGCGGATATCAACCTCACAAGGTCCTCGTACATTCTTCAAGTCCTCGAGCCTCCAAAAATGCCTCCAGGCATTACCCATGGATCTCGAACTCCACAGTAAAGATTCTCGGACATTTCATAATGTCCACATCTATTTTCTCAATCAACAGACAACTGCACAAGTCCGCAGACTATATCCACGAATGAGTCAGCAGACACATTCCCACAAAGGGAGTAACCCTAACAAACTTCTCCTCACGATCGAGTGAGAACAGAATCAATTAGCCCAATAATATCATAACAAGCTTCCAGCTTTTTCTTTGGTAAAACTTTGGTCATCATGTCTGACCCACTTTCATCCGACCGAACCTTCTCTATTGACAATCGTTCTTCATCAATAACATCTCTCACCTAATAATATCAAACGTTAATGTATTTTGATCTTGAATGGAATGAGAAATTTTTACATAAGTGTATGACATTTTAACTATCACAGAGTACCACATACTGTTTTTACCTTAAACACAACTCCTGAATGAATGTTTTCATCCATAGCATCTCCTCAATCGCCTCGATCACAGCAATGAACTCGGCCATATATGAGGGACTGCTTAGACTGCAAAGGTAGTAGAAAGGGCAATATACTTTTGCAACTTAGACTGCTAACAGATTGCTCCACCAGCAAATTTGACCAAATATCCTGATGTGGATTTTTGAGAGTCAATGTCCCCGGCAATGTCCGCATCCGTGTAGCTGACCTACTATAGCTTTTTCTCTCCAAAATGTAGACTCATTTTTGAAGTCCCTCAGAGATATCTAAGAATCTACTTCATAGCAGACCAATACTCCATCCCTAGATTTGAGAGAAATCGGTTGACAAAACCAATGGCATGTGCAATGTTCAGCCTTGTACACACGGCCGCGTACATCAGGTTACCAATGACCAAGGAGTAAGATATTCTACTCATGCGGGCTTTCTTTGTGTCTGAGGACGGACACTATTTCTTACTCAGCCTAAAGTGGTTAGTCAGTGAGGTGCTCACTGGCTTGGAGTTTTTCATGTTGAAGCATTGCAGTACCTTTTCAATATAACTCTCTTAGGACAACCAGAACTTGTTATTCTTTCGATCATAAAATATTCTGATTCCCAGAATCTGCTTCACCGGTTCAAGGTCTTTTATGGCAAATGAGTGTCCCAATTGCTCATTCAGCTCCTTGATCCGAATATTATTTTGTCTGACAATCAGCATGTCGTCCACATAAAGGAGAAGGACGATAAAGTCATCTTTAAAAAATCTCTACACAAAGACGCAGTGGTCAGAAGTAATCTTTTGGTATCCTTATCAGATCATGACAGACTCAAACTTCTTGTACTACTGTTTTGGAACTTATTTTAGTCCGTACAAGCTCTTCCTTAGACGACAGACCAATCCTTTCTTCCCATTGACTTCAAACCCTTTTGGCTATTTTATATAAATTTCTTCCTGAAGGTCACCGTGGAGGAATACTATCTGAACATCCAATTGATCTATCTCTAAGTCCAAGATAGTTGCCAGGCCAAGCATAACACGGACTGAGGACATCTTTACCACGAGGGCAAAGATTTCATCGAAATCTACACCTTTGCGTTAATTAAAGCCCTTCACTACAAGCTGCGCCTTGTACCTGGGTTACATAGTGTCCTCGGACGTTTTCAACCTGAAGACCCACTTATTCTTCAGGGCTTTATTTCCCTTAGGAAGCTCGGTTAAATCAAAAGTATGGTTTTCATAGAGAGAACTCATTTCGTCTTTTATAGCCTCCATCTATCTCTCCTTATTCTCATCATCCATAGTCTCTTCATATGTCTCAAGCTTTCCTGCATCAGTGAGTAAGACATACTCACTAAGAGATAGACGGACGGACGACTATCTATTTTGGGAGGATCATCTGATAGGATTGTCCTCATCAGGTTGAGGAGTCACTTCCTTCTGGTCCTCGTCCGGTGTTGTGGCTGCCTCATCATTGTCCCCGGCCATTTCAGGACCTTTGTCCTCGTCCTCCAGAGACACCGGACTGATAGTTTCAACAATTACCTTATCTGTCCATGTAATATCAGACTCAGTCTTCCTACCAATATCCTCAATAGTCTCATCCTCAAAAAAAGTCATATCCTTAGACCGGACGAGTCTTTTCTTAGCATGATCATAAAATCTATAGCCTAGTTTGCCTTCCCCATAGCCCAAAAATACGCATTGCTTCATTTTTTGCTCCAATTTACTCCTTTCATCTCTTGGGACATAAACATAGGCCTTACATCCAAATACCCTTAGGTTGTCATAAGAGGGCTCATTGCCCGACCACATCTTCTTTGGCACCTTACCATTTAATGGCTTACTGGGCGACTTATTGATGACATATGTTACAATCTTTAATGCTTCTGCCCAGAAGGAATTCGACAACTTCGCCTCCGAGAACATACGCCTCACCCTTTCTAGCAATATGTGATTCTTCCGCTCGACCACTCCATTCAGCTAAGGCGTTTTTAGTGGCGTCCTCTGATGTCTGATACCATGAGTCCTACAATAAGTATCAAAAGCCCCAATGTATTCCCCTCCATTGTCATTACGAACAGTTTTCAAATTCTTCCCTGTTTGACGCTCCACAGAAGTTTGAAATTGTTCAAACACACCGAGGACTTGGTCCTTGGTCTTTAGTGGGTAAACTCCTTTCTTGGAACAATCGTCAATAAAGGAAACAAAGTATTGGGCTCCCATGACCATTTACCTTCAATTCTGAGATGAGGCCCTTTCTGACCAGACGATATAATCCTCGTTTGCTCATGTGGCCCAACCTTCGGTGCCACAGGTCCTCGAACTCTTTGTTGGTGATGGAATTTGCGTCCCCAACCAATGCAGGTGCCTTCATTACGTATAGGCCCAAGGACTTTTTCCCAAATGCTACCACAAAAAATCCTCTAGTCAGCTTCCATTCACCTTCACAGAAGGTATTGTAGTAACCTTTATCATCCAACCTCCCAATTGAGATTGTATTCATCCTAATATCCGGGACATGCCGCACATCCTTCAATATCAGTTTCGTCCCATTATTGGTGACCAGTACAACATCATCTCTTCCAACAACTTGGGATGTCCCTTCATTTTTCATCATTTTCACTCCAAAGTCTCGTGGATGGTAGGATATAAATAGACTTCTTCTAGAAGTGGCATGTAGAGAGACACCAGAATCAACCACCCAACCGGACTTATAGTCTGTTAGGTTTACAACGTTTTCTTCACATGTCAACAGGAGATCGCCTCCTATAACCATAGAGACCGAGGACTTTTCCTCTCCTCGTCCTTTCTCTACTTTCTCTTTCTCCGTGTTTTCTCGCTTCTACTTTAAGCAGTTTTTCTGGATGTGTCCCATTTTGCCACGATGGTGACATTCAACATTTTAAAATTTTGACAGAGATTTATTGCGGCCTTTCTCTCCATACTTCTCGCCCCGTCCTTGGCTCCTTTCCTTGAACTCAATCATAAGGATCTTAGAATGCGACGAGGTCGAGGTCCATTGTGACCACCTTGACTCATTCATGAGCAAGGAGGCGATGATCTCGTCCAACTTCAGCGTGTCCTTCCGAAACAGTTGGGTGGTGACAATGTGGTCATAGGAAACAGGCAAAGAGCCAGCAGTACCAATGCCTTGTCCTCCTCATTGACTTTTTTTATCAAGGGCTGGCATTTGCATCATGATCCGGTTAAACTCGTCCAAATATTTCTCAAAGCTGTCACCTTCTGGCAATCGCAAGTCATAGAACTATTTCTTTTTGTGCAGTATGGTTGTCAAAGATTTGGACTTATATCTACATTTTAACTTCTCCCAAACCTCTGCCGGGTCTATCAGACTGAGAACCTCCTGAAGAGTATTGTCCGTCAGGTATAACTTAATGGTACAGTTGGTAAGGTCTCTTTTTTCTTACCATTCGTCCTCAGTCATATTTGTTGGCTTCTACTCCTTCTTTAGAGCCTTCACCGTTCCTTCGCTAGTTACGACATTCTTCACTCTCTCTTACCAGATGATAAAGTTATATTGACCGTTGAACTGTTTCACACTAAATGGCAAGTTCTTAGAGCCTGATGATGCCATTTATATAGAGTTCTCAACCTGTCTCTGATACCACTTGTTGGCACGCAACGGATGTCCAGACAAGAGTGGACGGTCGAACAGTGAAGGCACTATACACACACACAGACACAGTAAATTACAGAAGAAAAAAAAGAGATAAACACTGAATATTTTACATGAAAAACCCTTATAAATTAAGGAAAAACCTACGGGACATTTAATCCTTTGATAAATCACTATATGAGATTTGGTTTTACAAACCAGCAGGGGTGGAAAAGAAGAATAGAGCACAAACAACACTTGTGTTTTTCTCTCACTACTCTCATCTCTTCCACTCTTCCTCTCCTCTATCTCATACAAACCTCAGCACACACAATAGCCTCTCTCTCAAGAATACCTCTCAAGGATATCACACGTGTTTACATATATACACATTTACATATAGAGAAGTGCAGGGAGACCACCAATCACTCTGGCTGCATGATGGTTAGTGCTCAGCTTTCAAAGCCTGCAACAGCAGGTGTACACCCTGTCCTGTAGCAGGCGGTACATGCATGCTCTACAAACTGTCCTGCCAATTGTCCAGGAATGACATCTTCTCAACTGCCTAATAGGGTAGGTCAACTACACGCCTACAGTCACAGATTGTCATGCAACATGCTTATTTTCAGATGGTCAATGTCCGTTGACCGTCTTCTACTCAAGTCTGGTCAGTACCCTCATCGACTGAAATTTCTGATGCTAAACACGCTTTCACCCAGTCCGCGGACATCGGTCTCACAAGATCCTCGTGCATTCTTCAACTCCTCGAGCCTCCAAAAATGCCTCTAGGCATTACCCATGGATCTTGGACTCCATAGCAAACGTTTTCGGACATTTCATAATGTCCGCGTCCATTTTCTCAATCAATAGATAATTGCACAAGTCTGCGGACCATATCCACGAATGAGTTCGGGGACACATTTCCAGAAAGGGAGTGACTCTAACAACACTTACGTTATCCAATTCCCATCCAACCAACGATCCAATTTTGATGAAGATAGTATTGGTTTATGGGTTACTCTCACATAGGCCTATACTATTTAACGTATTGTTGACGATATCACGCATGTACTGTACTAATATGGAGGATTGGAACTTGACTAAGGTTTGAAACGTCGATTCTAGGGAAAGCGCTTGAGATGCGCCTGATGGGTGCCCAAAATGCGGAATACAGTAGTTGGGCGATCGAAGTGCCAAATTCAGTAGACGTGTTCCTGAGGTGCACCTGAGGGGTGCTTAAGACACACATGACCGGCGCTCAAGTAAGGCTCGCGGTATAAAAATGTGCTAACACATTTTTAGACTTACTTGCATTCTTTGAAACCTAAACTACTGTTTTCGAGAGAGAAAAGAGAAAAAAAGATAGAAAAGAGAGAAGTAAAAGATTTGAGTATCTAATTGAGTTTAGAATCATATTTCAGTCTCCGTTGACCTTAGATACACTGTTCTTAGAATTGAGAAGAATATTTTATCAGTTATATTTTCTATTTTTTTATCTTATACTCATTATTATTCAATCTATTTGTTATAAGGTATTCAATCCTTATATTTATAGAGTTTGTATAATCGAACTGACTGCATAGTGGAGATATTTTAGATGTATCAATCCGTAGTTTTTTTCTCATTCTTAAGAGAGTTTTTCTCATAAAAATTGTGTCTTATTTCATTATTAGTGATTGTTGTGTGTTTATGATGAATTATTGATTATTTTCTTATAATTCAAATAAGCGGTTCGGGTCCTAACAAATAGTAAAAATCTAGCCATTCCTAGATGACAGATAGAGGGCTTCTTTAATGCTTAAATTTAAGTTAGACAATGATCTCGAGCATGATTATATGTTTATAATTGGCTCGGATCTGTAAGTATGAGTTAAAATTAGGTGAAAGGGCCTATTTGTCAACGAGTCAAGCTGTCAGAATTTTGAGGAATCAAACATCCACTAGTTAAATTTCATCTGATAGTCAGCCAATCATGTGATCGGGATATGATGAGTTCATAATCAGGAGAATGAGAAATTCCTAAGCAATTATGTGTATTTAATGGGGACATACAATCCAAAAAAGAGATAAATCCACAGTCCAATCCCTATTTAATAGCAAAATAAATTAATATTTATTAGCTTTTGTTCATTATTTAATACAAGTTATATATCTAATTAGATATATCGATCCAGGCCTTGAACCATAGGAAAAGAGAAAAGTAATGGTGGCACCTAAATGATCCACAAGGTCATTGTTGGGGTCGGAAGATCGGGATCCACCAGATCCGGTAGCAGCGGAAAACCTGAACCTCCCGTCATCAATAGCCACCATTTTGTAGGAATAAGGAACAAGAGATACACAGTATTTTTATGTGAAAATCCCTTTTCAAACTGAAGAGGAAAAACCACAGGACATAAAAGTCCACCAATAAATCTATTATGTAAAATGAGTTACAAACCCCCGAGATGGAGTATCCGCTACACATCCGAGAATAACAAAGAAAAACTTCTCTGGAGTAAATAGGAAACACTCCTCTCTTTTACTCTCTGTTTTACTTTCTTTTCTCTCTCACTGGTGGTGCACTCATCTCTCATTTTACAAGTGTTGGTGAAACGGCGACCCGTCGTTTCACCCCCGCACACAGCAGCCGGCGCACAGCGCCCCTGATGTTGTCTCCCACACCAGCCTGGTCACCACTCTGAGTGCCTCTGGACTAGCTCAAGGCCATCTCCTCAGGAAGCTATTGGTGCTCATATATAGACGTTTTGGCTCCACCTAATCTCATCTGCCCAGCTGGTTAGCACTTGCAGATAATAGGTGCCACGTCTTCACCAATTCCCGAGCTTCCTACAGGCCCATGCCCTGCAGACGGCGCATGCTTTGCACTGTGCAAACACGTGCTTTGCAGCCCAACTGTCAGCCTGTCGACCAATCCTGAAAAGATATCAGTCCACTGCCAGCTGCCACTTTCCACAATTTCCAAGGCCCAGTACTCAACCGGTCAACTTCTCGTTGACCGTCTTCTACTGCCATTTGGTCAACCTCCCTGTTGACCGTCTCCTGCTACAATCCGGTCAACCTCCCTGTTGACCGTCTCCTGCTACCCGTCTGCCATCTAGCAGTGCTCATACAGCCCTCAGACGGTCAACCTCCTGTTGACCGGATTCAACTGGTCATCCGCCGGTCAATCTCCATTGACCATCCACTGTTTTCCTCTGGTCAACGTCCCGTTGACCGGAAACAATTCTCCGGATTTGTTCTCCATAAATCCTCCAATGACAAACCAGTTTGTTGGGTTATCCATAAGGGAATGACCAGACCCAACAGTCACCATACTTAACCCTAACAACATTCTTGTGGAGGAAGCCAAGGACAAGCCAAGGCATTAGCTCCACCAAGATTGAAGACACCGGTCAGGAGCGATCAGATAACTTGAATTGCAGAGAGAAAAATGTTAGCTATTTGATTCAGACTTCTAATAAGACACTTGAGGAGCCAACTTGGAGGTTAATAATTATCACAGTCCACTCCACAAGACTCCTCTAGCGGCAAAAAGCCGAGGTGCAAGTGATGTCCAGGGCTATCCATTATTTTGACAACCATTCCAATAGGGAATGGGCCAAAGAACAAAAATAGCCCCCCAGGTACTAACCTCCACCAGTCGCCAGTCAGGATTGGGCAATTTGATAGGCATTGCTACTTAAAGAAGAGAACCAAGCTGGTTTTCTACTTAAAAGGAAAAATTAAGTCAGCTTTTATCACCAACACTTCACAAGATTCCTCTACAGAGTTTCTTTTGCTCTACTTTTGACTTGGACAACTAATCTTCTAAAGTATGTGTGATTGAGAAAGTTGTTCAAACTCAATTAGTAATGGGAGTCAAAGGAAAAGTGCGAAGAGAACTGAAGACAAGGAAGTAGAAAACATTGCATTTAGGGTAACCAACTTGGCTAGCTGCAATCTATTCATGTAGTAATAACCTAATGCTAAAAATCTCTGCAATGAAGACCAATCAAGGCATAGTGATGCAGTAACATAGCTGCCATGACATGCCAATGCAAAAGGACTCAATACTTCTTTGGAAGATATGACTGCTTGAGTTGGAAAGAGAAGTTGACGTGAAAGACCTTGTCAACATTCTTTAAGCTCGAATTTGAATTTTAAGGTTATAGTTAGCGTTGGGTCTAATAAAATTTTAAGGTAATATAAACTCATTAATCCGATTCGTGGATGTAATAGGAGGCCTAAAATTAATCAATATGGCCCGACAAAACCAAACTCAAATAACAATCTAATGGTGTACAGCAAGAGCAAGCCCAATGGCAATCAAACGGAGTACAACCCAACAAAGAGTTCAATAGGCAAATCCCAATTGCAGTTTGGATAATTAGTAATAGTTGGTCGGGTTACCAAGCAATTGATATTTCATAGCCGAATCATATTTTTTGAAATGATTAATGCTGAACCAAAGGGGTGAATTGAAGAAAACTTAGTTACTTCATCAAATGTTTGACTTTTTATACTTAGTATTTTGCGCATTAACTAATTGTTCTTTAAGAATGCATGATTTTTATATTCCTACACAAAGAGCTCTTACCATGATTTATGATCAAGAATGTGATTGGTGGAAGTTAATTTGATCGTCATAAAATAAATTAATCATTAGGTATTGATACCAAACTTCACCAATCATTAGATGGTATTATTGATTTGGTTGTCGTAAAATAATATTGACTCATGCTTGACGCTTGGAAACACAGCAAACGTGGTGCTATTATAGCCTCAGGAGTAGGAAATTTGTTGGCATAAAATTGAGCACTTTAGTCTTTATCAACTCATCCCCATTTTTCTAATTTGGAATAGACGTATAGCTTAAATGAACATATGGGTTGTTGATTCACAATCTACTTCTTAACAATTCTTTTAATTTTTTGGTTTCTTCATCAGCTTTTGTAATTATTTTGTTATCAACACTGACAACTGCAAATTTTAAATCAAATGAACAGATGGACAGCACATTTTTGTGTGGGAAGTCTGCTATTCCTTAATATTAATTTATGATTGTGGCTGACATTTTAACTCTAAAATATTTTTCATTAGGTGCACCTCTACAATCATGATGGAGATAATTTTTTTTCTTTGTCATATAATTAATAATTATTAAAATATTTATGCTTGTTATATTTTTCATTAAGTGGCAAGGCAGTAGCTGTCCCTTTTCGCACATCCCACGCTACTTGCCGATAAATCCTTGAAATAGATAAACCATATGATACCATAATATGTAAACAATTTAGTTTTAAAACTGAATAAAATTGATGATGGTTCATGTTTAATACAAATTATGATTACTGATAACGTTCCATCGTCCATCACCATAATTCTCCATTACAATTTTGTAACTCCCAAAATTTCATATAATTGATGGAATTATCTAATAAATAGAGGTGAATTCAAGTTTGTTCCTAAGCATTTTCTCTGAAAATACACCATCGACGTAAATATACAGTGCTTAGAAGCCTCAAAACTGTGAAATAGAGGAACCGAAAACAAAGCAGGTAAATGGTGGAAGGTTGATGATCCTTTATTTTCATTTCGCATTTCTGTCTTTTATTGTTATTTGTGTCGTTTAATTACTATCATTTGGAATCATAGACAATATATGTTACTGCCTTAAACTGTTCTGCGTTTTCTTTCATTTTTTTGATTTTGAAAATTTTTTAAAGTTTTCATTTTGTGTCGATTTGATGAAAACGAATGTCGAAAATCATTAGAAAATTTAATTTTTAACATTTTCATATATTTTACATCAATTTTGGTGTAAAAATGGTAGAGTTCTCATTGGGTCAAAAATTAGGTGAATTCGGGTTTGGACAACTCGGCTGGAGGTTGAAGATGACCTAAAATGGCGTCGTTTTAATAAAAAAAATGATGAAATTTGGGCTGTTTCCGGTTCGTACGCAAGTACATTTTCGCGCGTTCGCTTCTATGCGCGGCCCACACGCACGGACGGCCTACCACTGTAGCAATAAAAAATGATGAAATTTGGGCTGTTTCAGTTTCGTACGCAAGTACATGTTCGCGCGTTCGCTTCAATGCGCGGCCCACACGCACGGACGGCCTACCACTGTAGCAATATGAGCGCAGATGCCGTTTCGAACCCGGGACCTTCCGCATGGGCAAACGTTGCGTCAACCACTGCACTGAGCGTGCGTTTGTTTATACTAAGGGGTTTTAATGTCCTTTATATAAATATTGTGCTTATTATTATTTTTAACAA
>JAODPA010104582.1:0-20608 GCA_025585075.1 Nepenthes mirabilis
TACTTTTGCAGGTTATTGTGGTTTGTAACAGGTATCTAGTGGCATCTCTCTTTGGCCAATGTTATATTTAGATACATAGCATTGGAGCCTTTTTTTTGTTTTTTGGTAAGTAAACACAGCATTGGAGCCACGAATAAATTATGGCAAAATGGATCCTGTGAGGAGTTGTTGTTGTGCTGTGTGGCTTGTGAGTTGTTGTTGTATGTTGTTGAGATGAGAGATTATTTGGATATATTTTGTTTTATACAGGAGATAGTACAGGTTTTTGTATCAATTTGACGACTGAATTACAGATAAAACGCTGACAGATGTTCAATAGAAAATACGGTCCATCATTATTGGTATCAGATAAAAAGAGATACATTCGATTTGATTTGAATCACATGCGGAAGCTTAAGATAGATTAAGATTGATTAAATAAGCGGATGTAGGCACAGGACAAATTAAATTAGATTGGATAGTTCTAATTATCATGGTTGGCTAGCTTAGGTTTGAACTAAGTTAGAGTTAGAAAATGAGTTTGGTTGACTAGCTTATATGTGACGAACCATAATTTTTCTACCGAAAATATGTATGTCCGTCAAATACCAATCTTATACTACTCTATATAATAATCATAAATACACAGAATCGTCAAAGCCACCATAATATCTTAGGTGGTCCTGACATCATAACTTAGGTACGACGTTAGTATGGAAGAGATAGTAACTAGGAAACCCAATATGACCACAAAAGAAATTTTGTGGAAGTATAATATCCATTATATGCAGCGGAAACTAAATATGCATCCAATCTTATTATCACATAAATCAAGATAATTTATCCAAAGTTATCATCCTTACCTAATTGTATGGTTAAGTCCATAAGCTTTTTGATTCATATCGGCTGCCTTTCTTGTGCCTATAGCTTCGTCGAACTTATCTAGAAGGGAGAAGGAGTAAGAGTGAGCTCATAGCTCAGCAAGTACATATAAACGATGAATAACATAGATAAGAATAAGTAAGAAAAGGCATAACCATAACAAAGATACATAAACAGGAATATGATTAGGTATGCTTGGGTACACAGTTCTCTTCTTTTTTTGGATTATGATTTATACATAGTTATTCGTCTTTGCGGATCAGGGCCAGTAGGTCATACTAGCAAACGATGCGGGAGGACGAGGAAAGGATCATGATACTCCACATATCTAAGGGCGTGAGGGCTTATTCTTAGACCCAGCTGGGAGGGGTCATCTACATATCATACCAGTAGACTGGCCGATAACGATACGTCCCATTACCTCGGGGTACTAGGGCAGTCATCGTCCTTCCATAGTAGTATCCTAGGGCATACCACGGACATCGCCCACACCCGTGAGCGGCCAGAATACGTGGCAAAAGTATTCATTGGGTTCCCACCGTGATGGATGTGGCAAGTCGGAGAATACTACCCAATGAATATAAGTCCATGGTCCTAGTTTCAAGATTACCTTTTTCTTTGAGGGCGGATTCACCACATATCATTTTATTCACGTTATCTCCAACCGGGAGATCAATTCAATCATACATACATTGTGGATTTCCCTCCGATTGCTTGCTCGATTCTCATTTTTCTTTGGATTTAAATCTTTTGACGATTTAATTTATATGTACGAATATCAAAATTCATAGGAGAGATTGAAAATCCTTACCAGCGATAGGCAATTGTCACTTTAGGGGTCTTCAAATCGTAATTTCTTCATGATTGTAGCACAAATATATTTTTCAGAGCTTTACAATAAAACATATATAATTAAACATAATTTATGAAATTATGCATAACTCATAATTATCCTCAAATAAACAGTATCAATATGCATTAATTTGTAGGAAAAAGGGGTACTTGAACTGGACCCAGGTCTCAAATTTAAATGATAATTCACAAATATTTAAATACACACATATATTTTCTTAATTTGAATAAATACCAAAGTAAACATATAATGCACTTGCCTTGCTATTTCCTCTCGTAGGTGCCGCAAGATCCTTCTCCTTCTATCCTCTCTACTTCGCTACTTTGCTGTCTCGCTACTCTTTTCCTCGCCCAGTATTTATAAGTGCCACTCTCTTTTTCCAGAGAATTCAAGCTTTTCCGTGTCTAGTAGGTTTTAGAATTTTTCTCTGCCAATTTTCACCCATACCAGTCAAATATGACCTTTCCGCATTTTTAGCCATCCTGTCTCTTTACTCGTTCCGGTAAAATACTCCAACTGCCCAAAGTTCATCATTCTAGCCCTTTCGTACCATTCCGGCATTTAGCTTTACTCCACCATTTTTGTTCTAGTATTTCATACCGCCCTCATCATTTCATCCTGGTAACCGGTAATTTTGCCATATTCATTTATATCAGTAATTTGGCTACAGGTTATTTTTGCCTTGATGCATGCCGATCCTTTTACCTTACACGCATACCGGTCACTTTATTTCATACCGATAAAATACTCCATACCGGCAAACTGCTTCATACCAGCATTTTGCATTAATTCGGTGAAAGTTACCATTTTGGCAAAAATTCATTATTCTTGAGCAATTTGTGCATACCGGCTATTTTGGTCATATCACGCATACCTGGCCATTTGCATCATTCCGTCATTTTGTGCAAACCGGCCGATATACCCATTTCTCCTCAAAGTACCCATTTCGGGCAAATCACATATACTGGGCAAATGGCACAAACTGGGCAAATGGTGCATACCCGGTAAATGGTGCACATCGGGAGTTATCTCCTAAAAATGCATTCTGGTTATTTGCATACCGGTCATTCCTCTCACAAGCATACCGGTTGCTTTTCTTTACAATCATACCAGGCAAATTGCCATATCGGCAGAGTGCGCCCATAGGCACTTGCGCATTCCTGCCATACCAGTCGTTCTCATTAGTGCAAACCACCTAAAACACTCATGCATCCCATAATACCCATTCTGGTCGTTTCTCTCACAATATACTGATTATACAATCCGGTCATTTTCCTTTTAATGTATACCGGTCATACCGGTATTTTGCTCCCAACCGGTATTTCCTTCTTTGCATTTCTACCGGTCAACATGCTGACCGAACATTCTCCTAATTCCCTTAGCCGGTCAACTGGTATTGTCCAGACATTTTCTTCTATTGACGGCCGGCCACTTTGGCATCCTGGCAAGCATTTTAACCGGTCAACTTATTTTGACCAGATATTCTCCTTAATCTATTTCCATCTCCTTTATTTTTGGCCGGTTACTTTATATTTAGCCAATCAGCATTTTGTTGATCGCATATTTTGAACGCCCGATACGATCACCCCTTTGCATATTCAGCTGGTTAATATTTTGTTACCCAGGCAATCTCCCAATCAAATTTATCTAGTCAATGGTGCATTGACCATCTTGCTTCCTTAATTTATTAACTTAATTTATAATATTTTAAAAACTGGTACCTAATAATTCTTTCCCACTTATAGGAATTTTATCCTCGAAATTTCGATGAACCTCAAATTCTCATAATCGGGGGTAATCTTATAAATTCTCCTATCATTCTTGAATCACTTCTTAATTAAATGATTATCCTATAATTTGATCATTTGAATTATTCTGATTGTTATAACCAAATTTTACCAAGTGTAAAGACAAACCAGATTCATAAACTACTTTTTGACTTAGCCTGAAATTTCAAACGATTGAAAATTCTTGCTTCAATTTACCCTAAACCTCGAAAGGAACTATTTCTCCTGAGCCTCATACTGAACCTTAACATAAATGAGCTCGCCACATTTTCGTTGCGCTACTTTGATTATTTATTTTTACTAAGAGTCATCCAATTGTAATTTATTGCCTCATCTATTTTAACTTGGTGCCTAAGATTCCCTTATCAGATTTAACAAAAGTTTCGGCATACACCTCAAATCACAATCAAACCTTAAAATTGAAAGTACTTTAATTTCTCATTATTTTGTTAATAAGGCGATAAATTGTCATATCCCCAATATATAGTTTATAAAAGTAATTCTTATAAATCCTCAAATTGCAGCTAGATTAAATATTACTTTAAAATTTTGATATAGTTTTAGGTCATCACCACAGACCTCAATACTCAATTACTTAGCAACCTCAGGATCTTGCTAGCATACTGATGGCCAACTAGTTCAATCCAAATATATTATCCATATTTATGATGAGTAGGTTGTCCTAATCATCCTGAAATAAAACCATAAGGATTTCTCTTCCCATTTTTCAAATATTAGGACCTACTTATGATTCACCTTGCACATCCCCTACGAAGCTGATGTTCCTCATCTCATCTAAGGACTCTCAATATTTATTGGTATTAATGCTTGCTTTTCTTAAAAGACACTGATGTTCCTCTTCAAATATAATCTTTGACAATATTATAAGATCATCCTTATAACTATTCTGGCCCTGTAAACTATTAAACCACAGCTTCCTATGAATCCTCAAAGCAAGGATTTCATCGGCTATCTCCAGCTATGGGTGAAGAAATTTCAACTTATGAGTTCCTCCCCTACTTGATTCAAGGGTAGTCAAAAACATTATAAATGTGCTATACCTATAAGGGATTACTCAAAAAGTATGGCTAACAATTTTATTCTTAGTTTCTTCAAAGACTACATTTATATGTCCCATTTTATACTAATCGATTCTAAGTCAAGCACCTTGCGACTCTATAATCTTTAAGAGTATTTGTTAGATCATCCAAGAGAAACTATACTCCCTCTGTTCCCTTAAACTTATTAATGAGGTCATCTTAGTAGCGATCCGAATATCGCCGAATCATTTAACCCATAAAATGTCATTGAACCTGCAAAATCCAAATGACACTTTCGGTCTTTGTAGCAGCCATATTATTATCTCAAATGCTACCAGGGCTACAACTTACATTAATCCACAATCAACACGACATGGACACAGATGGATCTTTAGAAATCATCTATCCATTCACTGTACCCACTTATCAATTTAAACTCCGAGTAACCAAGTATTTGATTATCCACAAATGATATTATTAGCTATTTCTACCTCCCTCGAGACTCTAAGGCATTAATAACGACACCTAATCGAAGCTCTTTTAATTCCATACGAAATCTTCAAAAGCTAACATTGATTTCTTCATAACCTTAAGTCACTTATCATAAATGAATTAGCCTAATCTTTTCCTTTGGGGGAATATTCTCACATAACTATTTTTTCTTAGTTACCACCAAACATCTCCAAGGGGGTGATCTTGTTTGTTTCATAATTTAAACACACATTCCCATCACGGCTTACAGGCATTATGATTCTAATTTCTTTGTACCTTGAATAACCAGTCATCACTAATATTATGTCGAGGATTTTGTGAAACAAATCAACTCAGCCTAACCTAACATATCTATGGACCAAAAATGTCTTAGACATCGATATAACTAGTACAAGCTTAAAGTCCTCGAACAGATAGGTGAGCTAAAAAAATTACACCATGACATATATTTTTTTTCTACCTCATGGCTCTTTTATTCATCTTCTACCCATGGTTGACTTGGTCTTCTAACTTATGTGAGACAGAGATTATCTTATTTCCCCTCTCAATCATTGGGTCATCGTAATACTATTTTTCTAGATCCACACTTCAACTTCGGTAGCATCTGAACCACCCAAAACTTAAGCACTCTATCACTTACTAAATTGATCACAAAACTATAATCCAAATTTCACTATTCCCAAAACTGACTCCAAGTTTTATTGATCTCGATCCGTCTATTCATCTTAGCCTGAGAACCTCAACGTAGAACAGATTGATCGTAATTATTCCACAAATATATCTATTTATCCAATAAATCTTAATCTATCCTAAACTTCATCATACGATTCAAATCAAAACTAAGACATCTATTTTCTCTGATACAAATTGTGACGGACCGTAATTTTTCTACAGAAAATATGTATGTCCGTCAAATACCAATCTTATACTACTTTATATAATAACTATAAATACATGGGAACGTTAAAGCCACCATAATATCATAGGTGGTGCCGACGTCATAACTTAGGTACGACGTCGGTGTAGAAGAGATGCAAACTGGGAAACCCAATATGACCACAAAAGAAATTCCGCAGAAGTATAATATCTATTATATGCAGTAAAAACTAAATATGCATTCAATCTTATCATCACATAAATCAAGATAATTTATCCAAAGTTATCGTCATTACCTAATTGTATGGATAAGTCCATAAGCTCTTTGATTGATATCAGCTGCCTTTCTTGTGCCTACAGCCTAGTCAAACTTATTTGGCCAATATTGTATTTAGATACACAGTGTTAAAGCAATGAATAAATTGTGGCAAAATGGATCCTATGAGGAGTTGTTGTTGTGCTGTGTGGCTTGTGAGTTGTTGTTGAGATGAGGGATTATTTGGATATATTTCGTTTTATAAGTTTTTGTATCAATTCGATGGTCGTATTATAGATGAAACTCTGCCAGATTTTTAGTAAAAAATATGGTCCATTATTATTGGTATCAAAGAAAAAGAGATACCTTAGATTTGATTTGAATCACATGCGGAAGCTTAGGATAGATTAAGATTGATTGAATAAGCGGATGTAGGCATAGGACAAATTAAATTAGATTAGATAGTTCTAATTATCCTGGTTGGCTAGTTTAGAATTGAACTAAGTTAGAGTTAGAAAATGAGTTTGGTTGACTAGCTTATGTGTAACGGACTGTAATTTTTCTACCGAAAATATGTATGTCCGTCAAATACCAATGTTATACTACTCTATATAATAACCATAAATAATAGGATCGTCAAAGCCACCATAATATCATAGGTGGTCCCAACATCATAACTTAGGTATGACATTGGTGTAGAAGAGATGCCAACTAGGAAACCCAATATGACCACAAAAGAAATTCTGCGGAAGCATAATATTTCTTAGATGTAGCGAAAACTAAATATGCATCCAATTTTATCATCACATAAATCAAGATAATTTATCCAAAGTTATTGTCCTTACCTAATTGTATGGCTAAGTCCATAAGCTCTTTGATTGATATCAGCTGCCTTTCCTGTGCCTATAGCCTAGTCAAACTTATTTGGGAGGGAGAAGGAGCAAGAGTGAGCTCATAGCTCAGTAAGCACATATAAATGATGAACAATATAGATGAGGACAAGTAAGAAAAGGCATAAGCATAAAAAAGATACATAAATAGGAATATGATTAGGTATGCTTGGGTACACAGTTCTCTTCTCTTTTTGGATTATGATTTACACATAGTTATTCGTCTTTACGGACTAGGGCCAGCAGGTCGTACTAGCAAACGATACGAGAAAACGAGGAAAGGATTATGATACTCCACATATCTAAGGCCGTGAGGGCTTATTCTTAAACCCAACCAGGGAGTCATCTACATATCATGCCTATAGACGGGCCGACAACGATACGCCCCATTCTCCCGGGGTACCAGGGCAGTCCTCATCCTTCCACAGTAGTATCCTAGGGCATACAACGGATATTGTCTGCTCCCATAAGCAGCCAGAATACGTGGCAAAAGTATTCATTGGGTTCCCATTGTGATGGACATGGCAAGCCAGAGAATACTACCCAATGAACAAAAGTCCGTGGTCCTAGTTTCAAGACTACCTTTTTCTTTGAGGGCGGATTCACCACATATCATTTTATTCACGTTATCTCCAACCGGGAGATCAATTCAATCATACGTTCATTGTGGATTTGCCTCCGATTGCTTGCTCAATTCTCATTTTTCTTTGGATTTAAATCTTTTGACGATTTAATTTATATGTACGAATATCAAAATTCATAGGAGAGATTGAAAATCCTTACCGGCGATAGGCAATTGTCACTTTAGGGGTCTTCAAATCGTAATTTCTTCATGATTGTAGCACAAATATATTTTTTAGAGCTTTACAATTAAATATATACATTTAAACATAATTTATGAAATTATGCATAACTTATAATTATCCTCAAATAAAAGTGTCAGTATGCATGAATTTGTAGGAAAAAGGGGTACTTGAACTGGACACAAGTCTAAAATTTAGATGATAATTCACAAATATTTAAATACACACATATATATTTTCATAATTTAAATAAATATCAAAATAAACATATAATGCGCTTGCCTTGCTATTTTCTCTCCTAGGTGCTGCAGGATCTTTCTCCTTCTATCCTCTCTACTTCGCTGCTTTGCTATCTTGCTACTCTTTCCCTTACCCAGTATTTATAGGCGCCACTCTCTTTTTCCAGAAAATTCAAGCTTTCCATGTCTGGTAGGTTTTAGAATTTTTCTTTGCCAATTTTTACCCATACCGGTCAAATATGACCTTTCCGCATTTTTACCCATCCCGTCTCTTTACTCATCCTGGTAAAATACTCCAACCGCCCAAAGTTTATCATTCTGGCCCTTTCGTACCATTCCGGCATTTAGCTTTACTCCATCATTTTCGTTCTAGTATTTCATACTGCCCTCATCATTTCATCCTGGTAACCGGTAATTTTACCATATTCATTTATACCAGTAATTTGGCTACAAGTTATTTTTTCCCTGATGCATGCTGATCCTTTTACCTTACATGTATACCGGTCACTTTGTTCCATACCGATAAAATACTCCATACCGGCAAAATTGCTTCATACTGGCATTTTGCATTAATTCGGCAAAAGCTACCATTCCGACAAAATTCATTATTCCTGAGCAATTTGTGCATTCCGGCTATTTTTATCATATCACGCATACCGGGCCATTTGCATCATTTTGTCATTTTGTGCAAACCGGCCGATATATCCATTTCTCCTAAAAGTACCCATTCTAGGCAAATCGCACATACTGGCAAATGGCACAGACTGGGCAAATGGTGCACACCAGGAGTTATCTCCTCAAAACGCATTCCGGTTATTTTCATACCGGTCATTCCTCTCACAAGCATACCGGTCGCTTTTCTTTACAAGTATACCAGGCAAATAGCCATATCGGCAGAGTGCGCCCACAAGCACTTACGCATTCCTGCCATACCGGTCGTTCTCGTTAGTGCAAACCGCCTAAAACACTCATGGTTCCCATAATACCCATTCTGATCGTTCCTCTCACAATATACCGATCACATGATCTGGTCGTTTTCCTTTTAATGTATATCGATCATACCGGTATTTTGCTCCAAACCGATATTTCCTTCTTTGAATTTTTGCCGGTCAATATGTTGACCGGATATTCTCCTAATTACCTTAGCCGGTAAACGGGTGTTGTCCGGACATTTTCTTCTATTGACAGCTGGTCACTTTGGCATCCCGGTATTTCTTGCATTTTAACCGGTCAACTTATGTTGACTGCATATTCTCCTTAATCTATTTCCGTCTCCTTTATTTTTAACCGGTTACTTTATATTTAGTCGATCAACATTTTGTTGACCGGACATTTTGTACACTCGGTGCGATCATCCCTTTGCATATTTAGCTGGTCAATATTTTGTTGACTAGGCAATCTCCCAATCAAATTTATCCGGTCAATCGTGCGTTGACCATCTTGCTTTCTTAATTTATTAACTTAATTTATAATATTTTAAAAATTGGCACCTTACATTATGCACCCTAGTTAGTGTCTTAAAAGCGACCTAACCCGTATTGTTTCAATTTTAGAAGGATATTAGTATTGGCTCTTGGATGAGGATTTACTTACGGCAGTAGTCGACCGTGAGGTTGAGAGGAGTTGTAGGGAGGCACCTTGAGACTTAAATTTGATTGGTGCCGATTTGGTGCTCAAATTGATTGGTATTGATTCGAGGTCTAGGTTAATCGGTATTGGGTCAAAGTTAAGATTTGATCTACTCTAGGTTGAGGTCCTCAGGGTAGTGATTTGCTAAGAAGGGATGTTTGAATAGAATGATCAAGCATAATAGATAGGGTGAAATTGATGGCTTGAGGTTTGAATAACTTAAAGTCAATTCTGCTGTAACGGGCCCTAAGATGTCGATTCATAATCGATTTAGTGATACCAAGTACCTAAACTTTTGAATAGTTCAGATCCTATAGAGGTTGAGATGTGGATCCTGAAAATTAAGATGATGTTGTGGTGATCTAATATTCAGAAGAAGATAAGGTAATGTTGCCAAGGTCTGATAGGAGGTGAAATCGACCTCGGGTGGTTGATGTGAAAAAGGGTCATGGGTTTTGAGGATAAAGAGATATCATCGGATATATTCGTTGATGCTTTATGGATGAATGTTTTATTTTGGTGGGATTTTCGGGAGAATCAAGTGTGGATAGTTCGACCGTATAATTAAGGGTTGCCCTTATTCCATGGGTGGGACAGTAAAGGAGCCCAATACCGTGGATCGAGGTGTCGAGATGATGGTACAAAGTATAGAAGTGTCATCCATCGTAGCGGGAGATAAGGTTTTTAGATCTTGATACTTCAATATATGTGTTACTTTGGGATCCAAAATCTATATTTTATTGGTGTTTCCTAAGCTTATTCATTTATCTGAGGATCGTAGGGCTTATACTAGTTGTATTGAGGTCTGCAACATTTTCTTGGGTTTGTAGATATGATGGGTTAGGCTAAATTAATTACCCTGTGGTGTTAAGGCCTTATATGATTTTGTGGAGGATTTGGCTAGTAAGGTGCCATGCTAGTGTGAGCTATAATGGTAAGGATATGATACCTTATTATCGGGTGGAAAGGTTTGAACATAAGGCATCGTTGTTTGAGTGGCGACGAAATTAGTATTGTTTTGCCTGCGAATCGTTTGATTAGGATTTTGTTCCAAGTTTGGTTAACATATAAGACCACACTTGGGAGTCGTTTTGTGGTCGCCAAGGTGTTTGGGTAGTGTAAGTGTTTGAGGATGTTTTCTAGAGGAAATGGTCAGCCCAAATTATCTCTTGATTGTTAAATTGTCAATTATTGTAGAGTTGTGCCAGGATTGGCACCAAATTTTGAGGACTTTGTAATGAATCAATAAGGCATTGACTGAGTATTTTGCCATGAAGAGCTTCAATGTTTTTGAGATGGCCTCATTGATAAATTCTTAGAGTCAATAGGGTGTGAGAATCCTATTTGAGGATCGTATCATGGATTGCGAAAGACGGTTGGTCATGTACTCAATTATGAATGGGAAGTAAGTTTGGGAAAATGTTATGTCGGGCATGTAGTTTCTCCGATAGCGGGAATTCGATTCCTTAGAGTTTGTAGCGATAGCTTATTCAGGAAGGATTGATTGATGTCTTAAAGATGTGTGACTTTCTTGGGTCTAGTTGAACCCGGAAGGGCAATTCGATAAGTATTTCTTAAGGTTGCAGTGACATGAGGCGTTTTGCTTGAGACGATCAGTATCCGTCGGAATGGATCATGTGGGAGTAGCCTTCAAGGAATTAAGGATTAGATGTTGACCTTATTGTTTAGATTGACCCCTGATGGGTCTAGTATGTTACGGTAGAATACGACCCTTTTGAGGAAGCTCTAGGATTATATATCTCTTGACTTGTATGGGTCATTGCCATTGGTTAAGAGGATGTGAAGTCTATAACCAGAATTACCTCACCCATAATTTGGGGTATTAAAGTCCTTGCTTTGAGGATTTATAGGGTTGCTTATAGAGATAGTTATTGTTTAATGAACCCTATGGGCTGAGAGGTGGTCTCGTAGGAAGAGATGGCCATGCAATAATATAAGCGGGTAGATTCACTTGAGAATAGTAATGGTGAGTTTTGATGTCAGTCGTGAAGGGTTGATCAAGTGGTAGTGTAGATCAATAAGGTTGCTAGGGGGTTCTACTTATGAGATGTATCATTAGTCAAGAAGAATATTATTGCCGATATTGGATGATGAGAATCTTCGGATTGGGAATGTCTTGGTGCATCTTAAGAGTTATTGTAAGGTGAATTTCGAGTAGCTCCTAATATCCAAGTGAAGGGGCTGCTCTGCCTTTAGTTTTAGGAGGGAAAGTCGCCTCCTACGTAGTAAGGTTATGGAATTATGAGATAAGAAGCCTTCACTGTTTCGGTGTCGAGGATATTTAGGGCGGTAAGAATTAGGGGTACCATTTGGATATTGTGGAATTAACAAACTAGGATAGCCCATTTATCATAAAATTGGGTGATTTGACCAGGATGTATAAGTTGGCTTGTTGGTATGCCAACAAGTAGGTAAGTTTGGTAAGTATTCGAGTTCAAAGTTTTTAGGTGATTGCTTCAATTGCATTGCTTAGGTTGATTGTAATCTAAAGATTTTGAGCTTTGTCTTAGTCGTTTCGATATCCGTAGGGTTTTTCATTAGGTTCACCATTGCCAAGTAACTTAGGAGTCTGATATGAATCAATGGATATGAGTTGTAAGAGGATTCTTAGTATCCTAACAAATGGTTAATCAGAATAGCGTAATAGAAGTATGTGGGCTCTTGGCTTAGAAATTTTTGAATAGGGTTAAGGTTCCAATGGAAGATCATTCTTGAGACGTAGGAAGTTTCGAGGTGAGAGCCTATTAGTTCGTTTGAGGTTTTGTATTAAGTCGGAGAGGTAGTTCATAATTAGGCTTACCTTTAAATTTGTGTAGATTATTGTAATGTCTTCCATGTACCGATAATAGAGGAAGTAGGTTTATGATCGGCTTTAACTGTTGTGAGAAGCTAAGAATTCGTCTTATAGCGAGGTTTCAATCTTAATTTTTGATAAGAGGAATTAGATGTTGAGGATCGGGATGATTTGAATGATTAAAGTTTGCTAGAAATAATCGTCTCTCCAAGAAAGTAATTTGGGAACGTGTAAGTGAAATCTGGAAAGTCTATCCTCCTATTATTATATCTTGAGGTTCGTTAAATTTCGAGGACGAAATTTTTATAAGTGGGGGAGAGTTGTATGGTACTGATTTTAGAACGTAATAAATATGAGTAATTGAGTTAAAATAAGTAGATCTAGGTCTAAGGGCATGGGAGGAAGTGGATCGAATGGCCAAAGACTCGGAATTGATGAAATTGGGAACCGGTATTATATTCTCAAAATATTAATCCGTAAAGATGATTCGGGTTTTAAATTATGGTAATCTCAGAATATTAAATTAATATAATCATAATTAGGCTCGAGGTATGTGGGAAAGATATGTTTCAGTGTCGGAATCGAGCGGTGGTGCCGAATGACCCACTGGGTGCACAGCCCAACAGGCTGGTGCCTGCCGGGGGCTCAAGCGCCTGTATCAAGCGCCGAATCCAGTGTAAAAGTGCCTACTACACACCGCGGACGAAGCTTGAACGCCGGTCTGCATAAAAGCCGTGTCCAGGTTCTTTTTATCCGTTGTGGGACATAGTTCAGGAAAGAAAGAAGCATACGGCTCGGGTAGAGAGAGAGGGAGGGTGAAAAGAGAGAAAGGATTAAACGAAGGCTTTCGGGTTTGATTTCGGCTTGGAGTTAGTTGGAGAGATCATAGATCGGAATGAGGCAAGTGCATCCATACCCTTTTCTTCCATTTTTTTTGATTTTTATTCGATCCCCTTCAGATATTATTGTCCCGATATCCGACCTATACATGTATTTGTAATACCCAAGGCTTGATTATGCATATAGATGAATTTTATGTCCAAATTTGTAGAAATTGACCAATTTTTGCACTAAAACCCTAACCCCATGCCCGGGTGGTTTCGGTCTTTGATTTTGGGATTTTTGTATAAATTAGGTCTAAAATTTATTATCCATATCCTATATAAGTTAATTTATCGATTGGATATCCAATTTGGTAGTTTTATGTGTATTTTCATTCGTCGGAACCCTGAGATGCGCTCGGACCTTGTTTAAGCATTTATTTTGAATTTTATGCATAAATTGGCTTGAGATTATGATCACTCATATTTTGAATTTTGTAATTTACCCATTGGATGCCCGAATTTTCAAGAATCGTCCGATATGCACAATCGGGTACAGTTCATACAAGGGTATTATTTACCCGAGCCTCTTCGATAAATTTTGCATAATTCTCTCATTATTTAATGGTTAATTAAGTTGCATATATATTTTCATTTATTTAATTGTTTGTTTTGAAAAATATATTCGTTAACCAATTGTAAATGAAATATTGTCCGGAATCCTCTAAGATTATAATTGCCTCTCGGTGGTAAGAATTTCTATTCTTTCTTAAATTTATGATATTCGTATATACAAATTAAGTTATGAGAAGATTTAAATCTAAAAAAAAGATAAAAATCATGCAAGTATTTGGAGAACAATTTCACAATTGGTTATATGATTGATTTGTTCTCTCGGATGGAGACATTATGAAAGAAGTATGGCGGACCTTCCCTTAAAGAATAAGATATCATGAAATTATGACCACGGATTTATATTTCGTAGGGTAATATCTCTAGGCATGCCATTGATAAGATAGCGGAGACTTAAGGATTGTTCTGACCGTGTATTGTAGCGGGTGATACTTTTGGCAAGTCTTAGGATATTACTGTGGAAGGATGAGAATTGCCTCTGTGCCCCAGGAGACATGGAGGCATATGTGTATGGCCCATCTATAGGCATGACATGTAGATGGCCCACTTCTGGGTCGATAATAGAAGCTTACGCCCTTTGGTCATGTGGATGACATGACCCTATCCTCGTTCTCTTGCACCTTTAGTTAGTAAGGTTTACTGGCTCTGGTCTGTAAATATAAGTAATTTTGTATAATTTACATTCCAAAGAGAAGAAGGATAAAATGTGAAAAGTTAATTGTGCTCCGAAAGCATATTTGATCACGTCGTATGTTTACACATTCTCGTTATAGTCGTATATCCGTAGGCTACTTTATTTTACTTATAATGTTTATCGTCTTGATTATATTGCACTTGTTGAGATTTTGCCTCGCCCTTGCTTCTCCTTGTCTCCAAATTATCACAGGTCTGCCATACCCGATGGGATAGTGTAGAGATTCAAAGTGGACTAGGCTTTGGATTTAGGAGATCATATTGAAGACTTATAATTTATAGCTTTATATATGTTATGGAAAAATTGTATATATTTATATTTGCTTTGAAAATCTTAATGTATATTGTGCATATAACTGATAATTAGATAGTTTAGTTTCTATTGTATTTTGATTTATTATACTTCCACAGGTTATTGTGATTTGTAATAGGTACCTAGTGACATTTCTCTTTAGCCAATGTTATGTTTAGATACACAGCATTGAAGCCACGAATAAATTGTGGCAAAATGGATCCTATGAGGAGTTGTTGTTATGCTATGTGGCTTGTGAGTTATTGTTGTATGTTGTCAAGATGAGGGATTATTTGGATATATTTTATTTTGTATAGGAGATTGTACAGGTTTTTGTATCAGCCTGATGGCCATATTACAGACGAAACTCTACCAAATTTTTAATAGAAAATATGATCCGTCACCCTTTTGAAACCAGCTTATCAGTATTTGCCGAGAAATTTTGATGTTTGTGCCCGGATACCTAGCGACATGTCAGGATTACCCACTGGAGTAATGATCTATAAGTTAGGCCTAGACCTTGATCATAACTTGTCAAGCAAAAATAAAAGAATCATTTGGTTGAAAAATTTATTACTATCTATGAGGAGGTGAAAAATTATTCGATACTGGATTCATTAGGGAGGTCCAATATCCAGACTAGTTATCTAATGTGGTCCTAGTCAAGAAAAGTAATAGAAAGTGGAAGATGTGCATTGACTTCACCGATGTTAACAAAGCATGTCCTAAGGATAACTTTTCGCTATCGAGGATTGATCTACTAGTAGACTTAAAATTCGGATATGAACTGTTGAGCTTTATGGATGCATATCTGGGCTAACCAGATCTGAATGAGTCCAAAAGATAAGGAGTACATGTCATTCATGACCAACTAAGGGACTAACTGTTATAAAATTATACCCTTCAAACTAAATAATATCGGTGCCACCTACCAGCGGCTTGTTAATAAGATGTTTGAAACCCAGATCAGACGAAAGATAGAAATGTATGTGGAGACATGTTCGTCAAATGTAGAGTGACTAATGACCATATCCATGATTTGGACAAAGCATTCAATATCCTCCGGACACATCAAATGAAACTTAATCCGTCAAAGTGTACGTTTGGAGTGACCTTGAAAAAATTCTTTGGTTTCATCGTCTTACATCAAGGGTTTGAAGTAAACCCTAAAAAAATCAAAGCTATCCTCGATATGAACCCACCACGGATTGTGAAAGAAATTCAAAACCTAATCATCCACAGTGACTTGGAACTAGTTGTCAACCAGGTCTAAGGAAGATTTGAGACTTCCAACTCATAGCTTTTCAAGTGTTTCTTCAAAGTTCAAGGCTTGACTTCGGCATTTGACAGTGTAGAGATGATCCACTTCCCAAGGGAAGAGAATGGAAAAGCAAACTGATTAGCAAGGGTCACAATGACCGGAGACCCTGAGCAGTATAAACGAGAAATGTGTGAAATCTTCGGATTTCCAAACATAGACAACCCGGAGCCAGAGATGATGCAGATCGACGATATGGAAAGTTGGATGAGTTCCTATAAAAGATACTTGTTTGATGGCGTGCTGTCAGAGAACCCGGATGAGGCCAAGCACGTGAAAAAGACAGCAAGATGGTATACCATTATGGATAAAAAGTTGTACTGACATGGATACTTCGCCCCATACCTATGGTGTCTCATGCCAGAAGAAGTAGACTACGTGTTAGAAGAGGTACACCTTAGTATTTATGGATCTCATATTGGGGGTAAGAACCTCGCTTTCAAACTCTTGCAGCAATGTTACTACTGGCCCACTATGAAGCATGATGCTACAATTTTGTACAAAAATGTGAGAATTGTCAGATCCATGGGAACCTAACCCATCAACCACATACAAAACTCTGAGCCTTGTGGTCGTCCTAGCCATTCTCACAATGGGGGCTCGTTAGCCTTGGAGACCTTCCGGTTGCGTTCAGACAAAGGAAATTCGTGATTATCATGATTGACTATTTCATGAAGTGGGTCAAGGCTGCCCCTCTAGCTCGGACCATTGAGTAGAATGCAATAGAGTTCATCCGTCAGAGTATTATATGTAAATTTGGTATTCCAGAAGTCATAGTGACCGACAATATGACCCAATTTACTAGTAAGTGATTCAGAAAATATTATACTAACTTGAGGATAATGTTGGTTCATACCTCTGTTGCCTACCCACAAACCAACAGACAGGTAGAGATTACCAACTACATATTATTACATGATTTAAAAACAAAGCTTGAAGTTGCTAGGAGCACGTGGGTGGATGAGTTGCCATCCGTACTATCGTCCTAAAGGATGACGCCAAGAGAACTGACCCGTGAGATGCTTTTCAGCCTATACTATGGGACTGAGACTGTCATTCCAATAGAGGTTAGATTGCCCAATCTTTGGGTCGAATATTTTCATCCACTCAACAATTCTCAAATGCTTCGGAAAAACCTTAACCTAGTTGAAGAGACTCGAGACATGGCACGATTGTGGACAGCGACCTATCAGCAACGGATTGCCTGATATTAAAACAAGAATGTGAAAGCGTGCCAGTTTGAAGTGAAAAACTTAGTCCTACAAAGCAATAAAGTTACCGGCAAGAATGCCGATCGAAACAAGTTCTTGCCCAACTAGGAAGGGCATTTCCTTGTTTCAACCGTTCTCCAAAATGGGGTATATAAATTACCCACCCAGAATGACAAACTTGTCCCTATGATGTGCAATGCTTCTCACTTCAAAAAATATTATTAGTAAATGTACGTGTATCGAAGTAAAGTTAGCATGCATCATTTGAAATGCTTGTAATATGTGTTACATTTTATTAATAAAATAATTATTTAATATTTATTTTTTGTTTATATGAATACTTATTTGTCATTTCATAAAATTGTATAACCAAGGCTGCCCTAAATTAGGTGAGGTCCATTTACTTGCCCCTCGAACCACCACTCGGTGGACAATAAAATTGGGTCATGTTATCGAGCGACCCTAATGGGATCGGATTGTAAAACTTAGTCATGATACCAAGTGGCCCTCATGAGGTCGAAGGCTAAAAACTTAGGGGGCTTCTTCAAAGCACGAAAGCAAAGACATCTGGCTAAAGGAGATAGAATTCTCAACCAACTATGGTCCAAAAAACTTAAGTCAGACACACTAGAACTCTAATACCCTTTGGCATGTCCAAGCGATAGAAGTCACATATGGATAACGGTTTAAATCATCTCAAGAGCCCAGCATTTAAGGCTATAATGCCTGGTTAGCATATATATATATGTGTGTGTGCATAAACAACAAAGAGAGGGAGAAAGAAGATGGACACAAATTGAAACAATGTAATTTTATTCAATTACAAAAAATATTACAAGATATATAAAAAACTTTATTCCAAAGGAGGATCGTCATGAGGCTGTGAGGTCTTCAGCAAAGGATCCGAGGACTCCACATCATCTCTGGGACGGTACAACACATCTAATTTGTTCCTAACGTTGGTGTTCCTTAGATGGAAGACAAAAATGAGAATGCTTGGAGCCACCATCTTGATAATGTATTGGCAAAGATCGATACCGTTTCAGTATTTATGCCCCATCACCTACCCGATGGCATTCGGACAAATGGACATCTGAAACTCACTTGCTAATCTGAAGTTTCGGTCATGGAGAAGAGCATAGTTCTGCGTCGCTTTGGACAACTTGTGTTCGAGATAGGAAATACGCTCCTTCAAGGTCATGAACTTCTATTTCTCAATATAGCTGTAAGATAGACAGTCAATAGTAGAGATAAGACGATGAGCCAATTCTTGAAATTGTAAGAGAAGAACAAGTTAGAAATTGTAAAAATAAATAATAAAGAAACTAAGGAGAGGCTCAACCAATACCTTAGAGAAGGATGAGCTCTCTATGGGAGCATCACTCATAGGAACTTCTAAAACTTCTTGGACTTCTGGCTTCGAGTGTGCTGCAGTGGCTATCTCAACTGCCTCACTGACTCCTTCAGCAAAACCATCATCCTGGGCCTAAAATGCTGGGAGCTCAGAACCAAATTCTTCGACTGCTTCCTCAGATGTTGCATCCCCCTCGATCTTGGATGTGGGGCCCTCCAAGCATGGCACGTCTGCCATCTCAACTCATCCTTCAGCCTTGTCTTCATCTCAAGCCTCGGGCACTGGGGACTCAAAAGAAGGTGCCTCAATAACCTCAGTAGGAAGTTCTGGGATGACTACCTCTGGGATGCTGGCCTCCAAAATCTCGACTTGAGGCACCTCCTCAGTCTTCTCAAATTGAGTCTCATTGATCGAAGAAGCACCCTCGTCAAAGCTGGCAGGAAGATTAGGTAGGGGCTCATCGGACAGAGATGGTAGAATGGCCGGTACCCTATATTGTGACGAACCACGTCATAAAATCCGTTATTAATATTAATGATAACAAATTATATTTTAGTCATCAATATTACTAGTGAAATACATCATAATCAATAGGACGTGAGCCTCCCTTGTAATTGCTCGAACTCACATGTACATAAATAATAACTAAATATACGCAGGATCTAATATATCACCACATCATCTGTGGCTCTGATATTGGTCCAACTTCAACAAGATGTCAGCCTCATGTTAAGGAAAGATGTTTGCTAAAATCCGTCATACACTAATTTGTGAAAGTAATAAACATTTATAGTATTTGTTAGTCTCATACAAAAAAAAATCATCTTTGAGATATATTCTTCCTTATACAGTCATCAACATTGATTAAAAGTTTACATCATATTATTCTCAGTCTACATATAAATATGACACAAAATAACAACCAAATACAGTACATATTATTCCAAAAAGTAGGCTAGCAAAAATAATATCTTCAGAAACATAAACTAAATACTTCAAGCATTATTCCAACTATCAGATATAAACTTGTGCGAATCATTTGAAGGGTTAATAAGGAATGAGCCAAATACTGAGCAAGGAAGAATATATAGCAAAGATCATGTAATCTTTTCACTTAAAACATAATAGCAGGAATAGAGATTATCATAGAATATAATAAGTTAAAACATGGTCAGAATACTTATACAATTCTCTTTTTGATTTATTATCTTGTTCTTCATTAGTCTTGGTTACCAAACATAATGAAAACTTATTTTCTTTAGGGATCAAGGCTAATAAGCCTTACTAGTTAAATGAGTGGTCATTTAAAGCCTGGATTATATTCGTTCTGACACAATCAAAAGCCTTTTGCTCCTATTCAAGACCCAAAAGTGGGCAATCTACATATTGTCTCCCTGTAGATGAGACTGAAACCATATTATGATACTGATTAGATAATAATCTTTCACTATAATATATTAAGGTTTATCAAAATATACTATTTGTTGATTAATCATTGGTCCAATTTCTTACTTCCTTTAACTTAGGAAAATTCCGCACTTTTTCTTCTGAATTCTTAGTTTTCATCCTTTTGGAGAACAATTTATACTTTTCTTATCATAAATGCAGAATTTTCATTTTTTTCCCCTAATGTCTTATACATTTTATAATCATAATAAATCCATAACATGAAATTTAATATTAGAACGGGCATAAGAAAATTTAGAAAGTCCAACACAAATTTAATAAACATGTAGTACATAATT